>APFE030181744.1:0-10693 GCA_000404065.3 Pinus taeda
CTCCTACTTGGACTGGTTGCTTGAATATGACCTGCTGACAAGAATCCAAGTCAAGAGTTTTCTCTAAATCTTTCACAGTCTGCTCCATTTTCTCTTCCTGAGTAAAATTTTCTACTATTGATTCAGGCACCCATTCATCTTGGTTGGCAAAGTGTTCTATTTGTGGATATGGACAATGTTTATAGGCTAGCAGCCTGTACTTGACTCTCCTAACACTGATAAAGCCTTGAGGGTCATAAGGGACCCACCAGAAGCTCCTTTTGAGTTTGAGCTGTTGCCCCAATATTTGATCAGCTTCTTGCCAACCATCTTTCTTGTTCATGATGAATGGGCCTAGGTGGTCTCTGAATTTTATATTGGATTTCTTCTTGGCACTATGGAAGTGTGTAAGGTCAGAATTGATGAGTTGCCTATAGTATTCCAAGGAAAACAACCTCATAGGCACATACCTTGGGAGCATGTAGGGACAAAGCTCACAACCATAGATTCTGATGACTATGTGATTTTGGTATAAATACCAATCACCTATTTTGTAGTTCCTGGACAGCTGTAGGATTTTCTGCATATCTTTGGACAATCTGGCAGGAGGAGACCTCTTCAAGAGGCATGTAACTGGATAGGCAAATTGGTCAATAAATTCACAATAGGAGTAGGGAGAGCTTTGGACTTGATGAAAGACTGAAGACCAGAAGATGACAGATCTCCTCTCACCCTATGAATCCAGCTTCTTGATGGGGCACTAGAAGCAATCTATTTGATAGTACAAGAAGACGTGATAGATGTATGATGAATATTTAAATATTGCTTCCCTTTCCATCCTCAGTAGTTGGTCATGTATCTTGTTGGCAATAAACTTGGCATAATTGTATTTTACAGCAGGAGGCTTCCCAAGGCTATATGCAGATAGCATGACTAGCACAATTTCATCAACATGCTCATTTGTGGAGAACCCCAGCACAGAGTTTAACATGTCCACCAGTAGCTTGCCTACCTCATTGAAATTTGTATATGAAAAAGGAGGTGGCCCAGAAGGTTGGCAGTCTGCTTTCATGAAAGTTTTGGTCACTGCAACAATGTCTATGCTAGAGAGACTGGAGCCCTCATCCAGCAAATACTTAATGGAAAAAGGGTATAGCAGCTGGTTTGCTTATAATTCAACATCTAATTTATGGAGTCTGGTGTTATGTAGAAGAGGATGCTCCCAGATGGAGACTTTACAGCTCTGAGCTTCTGGTCATAGTTTTCTGCACAGAGGTGAATGACTTCAGGAAAGACATTTACAGATGGTAAGAAGTAGGTAGGCAGATTGGACTCCCAGATGCCATACATGTCACTGTTGTCCAAGTGACTATTCCTTACCTGACAGAAGGTTTGTAAGTGGTTCCTCTCTGCCACAAAGTCTGCAATGAGTAAATCACTATCTACAAGTGGCATAGCTTCAAGCTCCTTATTGGGTGGATTAACAGGAGCAACATCCAATGCAGATGGAGTGGCCATGTTTGATTTTAACTGGATATTTACTTGAGTTTAGGATTGGTGCAAAGGTTGAGGAATGCCCACTGAATTGTGTTTGAAAGTGAGCAGCTCTGAGAGTATGAGGAAACTCTTTTCAGTTTTGATGAACTGTGGGGCACTTTCTTAGAAGAAACTAGAGTGTTTCAAGCTAATTAGCTGGTTTTTCAAGGGAATTTCTAATAACAGGGATGAGGGTGCAGTTGTATTGGCTTTTAGCCGGTAGCTAGGCTTCTTTAATTAGTTTTTTCGGTGAATTTTTCAGAAGGGCACGGGTTTCTTGCAGAGCTTTGTCGTGCAGGGTTTTAACCAGGTTTTTGGGTGGTTTCAATGGATAATTTATCTGTGAGGAGCTTATGCAGAGTTTTTTACAGGAATTTAGGAGAAAAAATGGGAGAAATGCGGGTAAAGTAGGTCGCCTGTGGCAAATACCTGGATTTCTCGGTGCAGGAGGCATCAAGCTGGATCAATTGCAGGTATTTGGGTCAACTTTGAGGGCGGCAGCAACTTTGGTGGATGAATTCTCGATTTCGGCAGTAAACGATGTCTTTTGGATGCAGACTGCTCCGGAAACGACGAATAAAAATGACAAACAACGGTCATTTCCCGACTTTTCATGCACTTTTGGCCATTTGGCGACTTTTTGGTGATGCCATCATGCTGACGTTATCAGTGGGTCCGGGTACGGCAGGGTGACGTGGCAGCTGACGTGGGTGGCCAGGTGGCGATGACACGGTGGCAGGGCAGGCGGGTGGGCAGACGACGTGGAGGTGACATGGAGGCGTGGTGGCGGAAAGGTGAGGTGACGTCACGCTGACGGGGGTGTGACGTCAGTGAGGGGGGATGGGTGGTAAGTGGTTTCACGGAGGCCTCATGGGCGGTAAGTGGGTATGAGGGGGGGGGGGCTCCGAACACTGCGAGAGGTCGACGCGTGGCGGGGGTACGACGGTAAAACCGCCAATCCCCCGGACGCAAAAGGTCGGGCATCTTTTATACAATATCGACCACCCACCCTTGGATCGCATCGCCCACGATCGGGCGGCCAGTGGGGGAAACAATATAACGGTGCATTAAAACAGGGGGACCCGCCGATTATTTTATTGGTTTAAATAAATCACACACGGGGAGTCTTTAACATTAGGATTTCAGTTTTTAGTTTATTAATGTTTTGATTAAAAAACATTACAAACACCAACCTTAGCGCGGAAAAGTGGGGAAAGGGGTTAATGAGGGCGGGGACTATGGATTTTTGGTTTTTAGCCAAAGTTTTTGATTGAAAACCCATAGTTTAGGATTATAGGGGGTTAATATTAACCCCTGATGGATTAATATTTCCCAAGAAATGCTGTATAGCTATAGTGCTAGGGGGAAGGGTATTTACATAGATTTTTTGGGATTTTTATATAGATTTTTGTAAAATTAGGGGAGGGGAATGCTTAGGGAGCTAAATAATACATCAGTTGTTAATATGACATTTGTGAGGTGATTGTAGGGGCAAAGACTAAGTTTAAGAAGTAAAAATTAGGAATGGAAGATGAGGGAAATGAGAGTAAATATTTTTACACAAAAAATGTAGCTTCTTTCTCTTGACTAAACTTCATGGTTTGACCTAGTAGCTTGTCATGAACTGAAGTGGATGTCAAGGTCCTTGGGGATGTTAGTAAATGATGTTTGGGGGAAAAAAGGGGAAATTAGACATGCTTCCAATGTTATGTCCTCAAACCTCTGCTATGATGCCAATACCCTGAATGGAATGGGTCTTTGAACTTGATAAGCCAATTGATGATGGCCCTTCCTTTCTGCAACCTTACACTACTTACCCAACCTAGTAATCTTAACATTTTTTCTTCACTTGAAGTGGGTGCACTTGAATTAGCAGACCCTAATTGTTCTCTTTTTCTTTTGACTACCCTTCTATCTAAATCTACCCTTATTTCTTCCAAGGACCCAGATTAAGCAATTGGGCTCCTTCATTTCTCTACCTAGTTATTCATCTGCCAAGCTTGAGCTGTTTGGACAGGAAACATTCTCTATTTTGAAACAAGCAATTTAAACATGGCATGGTCCAGATTAGACTATTGGGCCATCCATCAAGTATGATTAGCAGCAGTATTTGTAGAGTATGATACTGCCCAAAGATAGTAGTGGCATTTTGACTGGCCACTTTCTTGGCCTTTAGTTTGGGGTTCATTTTCACTTTCCTTTTGACCATTTGTTTTTCTTGCCTTTTGATTATTCTTTTAAGGCATACCCTCTTTCCATTTTTAAATTTTCATAGTATGTACACAAAATATGGAACCTTTGCAGCCTGCAATGATGAACATATTTAGCCCTTCCACTGTCAATCATGAAAGATGAAACCTATTGGTATAGGAACCTAACAGTGGCTCCACTTGGGGATGGCTTTTCCTAGGGAAAACCAAGAACAGCAGGTCAGATGGCCTTATTTTCCTTTCTTTACTGGAGTGAATCCTCTTTGGTATTGACACCTTTGATCTGAATCTGATGAGCTGATATGTAGTGCCTCATGATTTCATTTGTACAAGAATTACCACTTTTTGTCTTACTGACCTGTATCACTACTTATCATTGGTTCTCCGTTCTATAGACCTTCCTCAAATTTTTTTATGGGGCTTTTCAAGCATCTATGTCATTTTTGATATGGTTTTGCTGATCATTTTTCAAAATCTGTTGTGGTTGTTCTTTTATCCATTTGCTGTAAAAAAGAAAAATGTTGAAAATATAGATATTTATGTACAATATGTGACTGTGCTATGCTCATCGATCATAATAGTGCTTGAGCATTCTCCCATTCACTGGCCCTTCATCATTATTTGACTCATCCAGACTCTTTAGAAAAAAGGTGTTATTGCCTTGCACAACTTGAATTATAAATGGTCCTTTCCACAGAAAGTCAAATTTGCCATGCTTTCCTTTGTCTTCCCTCCTAGAGTCCCATTTCAATACTTTGTTTCCTATGAAAAAGTCTTCAACTTTTGTTCTTTTTTCAAACACTTTTTTCAGCTTCTCTTGTAGAACCTGGGTTCTCTGATACACTTCTTCCCTTGTTTGCTGTAAGTGAATTGTTTGATTGATCCTCCTCTGGATATCATTGGGTTCAGCTTGTATTTCCTGCAGCAATTTGATCACAGGGATCCAAAGAGATGATGGGAACACAACTTCGAGGCCATACACCAATTCATATGGGCTAGTACCAATAGATATTTTAGTGGTCAACCTATCTGCCCATAGTGCATTTACCAGCTTCTTATGCCAATTCTTTTTGTTCTCCTGCAAGACCTTTTTGATGATATTGATGAGGTTTTTATTGGAGGAATCAGCTAGGCCATTGCCTTGAGGGTAATAGGTTGTTGAATGAGCTAGGGTGATATGATATTTGTGACAGAAGCTGATCATTCTTTTGGATTTAAAGGCAGTTGCATTGTCTGTTATGATTTTCTCTGGGCAGCCAAATCTAGACAACATATTGGTTTCTAGGAATTGTATGATAATTGAGTCATTTGCTTGTCTACAAGGTATGGCCTCTATCCATTTGGTGAAGTAATCAGTAGCTATCAGGATCCATCTATGCTGGCTTGAGGATGAAGGGTGAATTTCCGCAATGAAGTCTAAGCCCCATTGTTGAAATGGTTTTTCAGTTGAAATGGGCTTGAGGGGTAAGGGAAGCAACTTTTTCTTCCCTTCAAAGATATGACATTTATGACATGACATTACAAACTTTTTTGAATCAGTAAATAGAGAGGGCCAATAAAACCCAGCCCTCAGGATTTTATCAGCCATGGATTCCAATACAAGTGCCCTCCACAATCTCCTGCATGATAAGGACCTTATCAGCTTCATCTGAAGTTAGGCAGTTAAGTAGGACACCTTCATGATTTTTCCAAAATAAAACATTGTCTATGATACAAAATTTTGAAGCTTTCATTTTTAGAAATCTCTTTTTGGTTCTGGATAACCCTAGAGGAGCTTGTAGGTTTAATAATACAAAACATATGTCAGCATACCAAGGTGATTGTAAAAGGGCTTGATTGATCTGTGGAGTCGCCATCTCCTGTTCGTTATCCAGTTCATTAATGTCAAGGGCTTGGAAATTAGTTTCAGTCATTAGTTTAGCTAGCCCTTGTCCCTTTATAAGTTTTGTTGGTTTAATTTCTATGTCATATTCCAGAATGTTGGCAATCCATTTACCCCTCTTACCTTCAAGTCCTTCTTGAGTTAAAATGTCTTTGACCACTGTATTGGGCACATATGCAACTATGTGAGAGTATAAGATATAAACTTTGAAATCCTTTATGGCTTTGACAAGGGAATATGCTTGCTTTTCCATGATCTGGTACTTGAGTGGGGCATCCCTAAGGGCTCTACTGAAAAAGGCAATAGGTTTTTCACATCCCAAGTCATCCTTTTGCAGTAAGAAAGCATCAATTGTATGTTTAGAAGCAAAGGAGAAGATTATAAAATCTCTATCAAAACTAGGGCTTGTAAGAACGGGTGTTTTTGTTAAAGCTATCTTGATTTCTTCAAAAGCTTGTTTAGCCTCAACTGTCCATTTGACCTTGGCATCTTTCTTGAGCATATTGTTCAACAATCTTGTCAGCTCAGCCAAGTTAGGAATAAATCTTCTTAGGAAATTAATTTTTCCTAAAAAGGCTTGCAATTCTTTGATGTTTCTTGGATGGGGGACCTGAAGTATAGCTTGAATCCTACCAGGGTCAATTCTTATGCCATCTTTTGAAATTATATGACCTAGGAGTTTGCCTTCTTCCAACCCAAATAGTGATTTCTTTGGGTTGAAAGAAATGCCATACTTTCTGCAAATTAAGAACACTTGTCTAAGGTGTTTTAAATGTTCTTGGTCTGATTTTGACAAGGTTGTTAGATCATCAAGGTATATGACTAAGAAATCATGGATTTGTTTAGCAAAGGCTATGTCCATTTCCCTTTGAAATGTGGCTCTAGCATTCTTGAGTCCAAAAGGCATTTTGACATATTTGAAAGTTCCCCAAGGTGTGGTGAAAGCTATTTTATCTTGATCATCTGGGTGAACCAAAATTTGATTGAAGCCTGAGAAGCCATCCAATAGTGAGATCCTTGAAGCTCCCACTACCCTTTGTAAGATGTGATCCATTTTTGGCAAGGGGTAGTGGTCTTTGAGAGAGACTTTGTTTAAATTTCTCAGATCCACACAAAGTCTTATCTCCCCAGTTTTCTTTCTTATAGGTACAAGGTTAGAAATCCATTCAGAAAACATTATAGGAGCAATGATCCAGCTTCATACATTCGTTTACTTCCTTTTCGATTAGGGGAAGAAGAACTGGAATAACTCTTCTCAGTTTCTATTTAAAGCGTTTCTGGTTTTCTTTCAAGGGTATTGTGTGCTGGATAACTATAGTATCATAGGACTTAAGGTCCTCATAACTCCAGGCAAACACATCTAGAACTCTTTGAACAGTTTAATATATTCTAATTTCTTATCAGGAAAGGTTCTAGAAAGCTTGACCATTTTGGGATTTTCAGTGGTCCCAATATTACACTCCTCTATTTCTGCATTGATGGGTTGCATCTTTGGTTTCTTAGGGAGATCATTTGAATAAAGAATGTCTTCTAAAGGAGTAAGACCTATGGGCAAGAAATTATCCTTTAGTTGAATCACTTCAGTTTCTTCTTCAATAATTTCATCAAGATCTGCTACTTTTAGCTTCTATAAATTGGCAGAGTCAACGGTTGTAGGATGTAATATCAGATATGCTATTTCAGCTGATATACTTGTGTTTAGTTCATCAATTTGGTGTTGATCATCCCTAATGATGGTGTCTATGTTTAAGTTTGAGAATTCCTCCTTCATGGTTAAAAAATTATTTATCTGAGCATCATTCTCAAATACTTGCCAATTATCTAAATTGTCTGGGACAGAAGGCCTGTGTTTAATCTCAGCAGTGAACTGGTGGTTAGGCCCAAAAGGAAGTTTACAGGTGCTTGCAAAAGTTTCCAAACTATGAGCATGCAAGTTGTGGCTCCTAGGTATTTTGGTGAGATGATACTCCAAGAAGCTGTTGAGCAAGTTTGTCACTGCTATCCTATAAGACCTCAACCTAGGATCATTTGTGACAAAAGTTCCCTTTATCTGTTGTATAATTAGGTCTGAATCACCCAATATGGAAACTTTGGTCACTCCTAGACTCTCAATCAGTTTGATACCTAGCAAAAGGGCTTCATACTCAGCCATGTTATTTGTACATATGAAGTTAAGCCTATATGCATGACCTAGAGCATGGTCATTTTGAGTATTGTGTATCCAGACCCCTGCTCCTGCTCCTAGCTTGTTTACTGTCCCATCAAATTCTAAATACCACAAGGTCTCTTGATCAATGTTTCTTTCAATGGATTTACAGACTTGTTCAGTGGGCTGGTCTAGTTTTGTTGGTTCTTGTGATATATCAGCAGACTGTGTTGGTTTGATTATATCAGTAATCTTTTGATCTGGAGCTGTGGACTGTTCATTCATGTGCCTGGTTTCTGTTGTTTTTAGGAGTTTGACCTCAGTTTTAGAACACATATCAGCATTGTACAATATGAATGAGTCCATTTCTAAATGAATGGAGTAGATTGGGAAGTTTTGGGGCTTCTCCTGACTGTTGAGCACATATTTCATCAGTGTTTCTCGATACAGTCTCTTTGGCTGGCCAAAGACTAAGATTGTGGGATATGACATGTCTAGTTGCAGAGATCCTTGGAGTTTGGAACCCCATGATATTGATAATAGCATACCATATTTAGGTGGAATGTCAGCTACTACTACATCCATTAAAATTGTTTTGGCTGGATATTGGACTAGGGATACACAAAGGTCTTTGATCAGGCCTAAACATCTCACCTGGCTGGAATCAAATGAAAACAAATCTTTATAGGGTCTGGTGATATCTAATTCAAGTTTTTCCATTACTGATTTAGGCATTAGGTTATGAGAGGCCCCTGAGTCAAACATGGTATTGTGTAGCACTTTGTCATGAATGTTTATGCTTACATAGAATGGAGGAGTACCTCCATCCACTGATTTGCCATTGACTTCTGAGCCAAAAATCAGCTCTGGTTGATCATCCAAGATATTAACTGCATCCCTATTTTTTGGTACTTGTAATGATCTATTGATTTGCTGTCTGAAGACCTCATGTTTGGCTAGTTCTCAAAGAGGAATTGCTATTTTCAGTTTACCAATTTCTGTCTCAAGATTGAAAGGTTTTTCCATGTGAACTTTTATATTGTGAGTAGCAAGTTTTTCCTTCTCTGCTGAATTTTGGGTGACCTTGTCCTGGTCAGGTACACTGTTTTGGGGTATGCTTGGATTGGGTCTGTTTTCTAAAGGTCTGCCCAAGATCTCTGTTGGAAGAAGTGGTGTAGATGTAGGTTTTACTGGAGGCTGTACATTAGATACATCTTCCACTGTGACCTCCCTTTGGAGTTTTTTATCTGAGGACTCTGTTAAGACAACTTTATCACTAGATTTCTTGGGCAGTTTGGTGTTTGTTTGTTTGGTATTCTCAGGTACATCTATGGTTCTACTTCTTAACTTGTATTGTTTGTGTACTTCATAGACTGCTGCATCATACCCTTCTCTGAAATCAAATGAATCACCAGATTTTGCTTGAAATTGCTTGTATTCTTGGGCTTGTTGATCATCTTGTGTTAAGAATACTTGTTGTTCCCTGTCCAAACCCATTAGATTGATGTGGGGATCTTCTATTTGTTCACTAGTGGTTGAGGCCTCTACATAGTTCTCTTGAAATGGAGGTCTGATATTCTGATCAGGACCAGTCATCCCAGCATTTGGGTTTTGGTTTTTTCTAAAGTTGGGATTCCTAGTAGTGTTGCTTGTTTGCCCTTCCCAAGAGGACTCTCTCTCCATGGTCTCAACTCTATCCCCCAACCTCTCCATGCCCTTCATGATTGCATCTAGCTTTTGGTCAAAGGTTGAGGGTTCCTCTTTAAATGTTGTTCTTCTCTCATTTTTTACTCTGGTTCTCTTGGCAATCAGGTTTGCCTCCACACTTACAGCTATATTCTGCATGTCTGCAAGACTTGGAGGTGGTCTTTCTCTTAATTGATATGCCATAACTGGATCAAATCCATCAAGGAATTTGATCAAGGCCAGATCAGGTGGAGGTCTCAAGTTCTGAGGAATGGCGTTGTATACATTGTTGAACCTAGCACAATAATCTTGAACTATTTCTTGTGGACCCCTTTTCAAGTTATCATACTATGTTAGTATGTGTAGAGGGTCTTTCTTTTTTTCCCATCTATTTAAAAAACTTAGGTATAAGGCATCAGGATTGAGTATAGAATTTGCAGCTAGAGACCTAAACCAGCTCCTTACATCCCCTGTTAAACTTTGTATAAAAATTTTCATTCTTACATCTTCATCATCTATTTCATAGTTCTCAAAGTAGTCCTGCATTCTCTTTATTGAAAACAGAGACAGATAAATAGATAATGAACAGATAAAGAAATAGTTACAAAACGCCAAGATATGCCAAGATATGGAAATAGCAGAATCTTTATTCGAATGGGTGAATACTCCGCTCTTTTTGATTCATGTGCCTTACCTTATTTATATCATATTACATAACTGTAAACAGAACTGACGGGAAGCACCTAACTACAATACAGTTAACCGGTTAACGAACTAACTACAATCGTTACATAACAGACGGGAACCACCTACAATACAGTTAACCGGTTAACGAACTAACTAAATTCGTTGTTCGTTGTCACAAACTAACAAACTCCACCTTGACAACGATTTCCTAATTTCTTGCCCATGCCCATTCATCATCTTTTCTGCAAGCCAAGAGAAGCTAAGCACCACTGCAACTTCTCTACTGTTACTGGTTTTGTGAATATGTCTGCACAATTCTCTTGTGTATGGACCTTTTTAAGAGCTACTTTTCCGCCATCGATCACATGTCTCAGAAAATGATACCTTACATCAATGTGCTTGGTTCTGCTGTGAAAGGCAGGATTTGTAGCCAAGTGAATAGCACTTTGACTATCACAAAGTACATCCACTTTCTCCTGCTTTCTTCCATTTTCATCTAGCAGACCCTTTAACCAGATTGCTTCTTTACTGGCATCTGAGGCAGCTATATATTCGGCTTCAGTAGTG
>APFE030181748.1:0-59679 GCA_000404065.3 Pinus taeda
TCAACTTAGAATTAAGCCTAATGAATAAATAGAAGGTTTTTCCAATATATTTCTTCCCCTATGCTATGAGTTTCCTAAAGAAGATGTGGATTTGGATTTCTTCAAGGAAAAGTTTCAACGTTTGGCCCAAATTTCTTTGAAACATTGTGAATATGAATCCCTAGTTGATTGTTCTATCCCAACTTTTATTAATCATAAGACACCTCTAATCTCAAAGGAGGAACATAGTTTCCCTTTTGTCCCTTGTCCTCCTCCCCTTTCATTGCCTAATAAGGTAGTCTCTGGTGCTATTGTCGGAATTGGAAAATCTAAAAATCAAATTGTTGATATGCCTCTTCCACCTTATTTTGCTTTTAATGGTCAATACTTCATCTAGGAAAGCTTTGAATGTTCTAATAAAACCATGGAGCCTAAGGTGGAGGTTGATCCCTTTATTTTCCAAGATCACATCAATGCACATAATCTTAATATTGAATTCATTTCAATTGAAAATATGTTTCTTAAAGGGGTACTTGTAATCCTTTGTCATCTACACCTCATGGATTTTTGTACCTTGATTCACTTGATCAATACACTCCAGCAACAAGTTCTTCAAATACTCTTTATTCTTAGTTTTTTGGTCCAAATTGTGATCAAGTACAAGGTGATCACATTCCATAGGTAGAGGAGAAGAAGAGTGAAGATTATTTTAATCTCTCTTTCCTCTTTCAAGATGTTGTTCCTTCATTCTCAAGTGATTCAAAATCTTGCAATCTCGA
Source organism: Pinus taeda (assembly GCA_000404065.3). Taxonomy (NCBI): domain Eukaryota; kingdom Viridiplantae; phylum Streptophyta; class Pinopsida; order Pinales; family Pinaceae; genus Pinus; species Pinus taeda. Next base: position 759 of record APFE030181748.1, read on the forward strand.
TAATCAGTAAAAAAAAAATTGGTTAATTGAACTAAGGCCTTGGACAACCATCATTCTGATTATAATGACTCTAGTGCTATATATGATGATGAAGGCCTAGGTACATCGACTAATTAATTGATTTCTCAAAGGTGCTTCAATTTTAGAGGTTTTAATCTAGAATAACATCTGGTCAAAGAAGAATCTATTATGGGAACTTCTTCTTCAATCCATTTTCCCTTGTGTCCTCTTGCTCATAATGAATTTACTTGCGGTGAAAATATGTGATGATTTTTGAATTCAAATCTTGATGAGTATAATTTTGAATTGACACAAGGTGGTAGGATGCACATAAAAAGGAAGAAAACAATAAAATTATTAAATCCATCCCATGCCTTGCAGTTTCTAGTCTTGAATGAGGATAATTCTTTAGTTCAGGTTGCTCATGAAATTTCTCTAACCTATACACCCTCAAATAAACAATTAGAAAAAAAACTTATAACATGAGTAATTTTCTTCTTGATGTAGAAACTTTGATCAATCCAGTGATTTAGATGGCTTCCATATGGATAACAATGATCTTGTTGAAATCAATGATAGTAATTGTCTACGTGAAATCCACAATTTGACTTAACTCTCAAAATGTAATTATTCAACATTTGAAAGTTAAGGGACTTGTCAAGGAGTTGAGGCACTTCAAATATCATTGATGGTTATGTCAAGTTCTTGCGATCCTGATAAGATCCCTGACATTAGACGAAATTTTAGCCTAAAAGTTCCCATGAAATTTCCACATACATAATTTGTAAACCAATCAAAATCCTTTAAATTTAAAAATAGGTACTTGTCAACATTTTGGAAGGAAATTTTAAAACTACTTTTTTAAGTTGTATTTTGGATTATCTCTCAATAGGTTACACCACACTTTTTTAATGTATCTTCAATTTTTATCAATGTGGGTCTTATCTAAAGTATGCATTAATGGGTACTCATTGGATGTGGAATTTAATTTTGCATCCAATGAATATCTACACATGTTTGAGTAAACCTATAAGGAGAGAAGCCAATAATACAATTAAAAAAATAGTTTCTTCTTTTCCCTCCAAAATTCATAACTCTTATTTTAATATTTTCTTATTATTTTCATATTTTTCATTAGGAGGCCACTTTTAGGCTGAAATTTCCTATAATGACTAGGTCAAATCTAGATTTTCTCACATAATTCGTTTCTTTGTATTGTTTCACTAGATGAAAACTTTCTCTTGAAAGATTTTCAACATTTTCAAGTTAGTTTTCCTAATTTTAAAGGTTGAGATTTTGATCAAATATAAAATTCTATTTTAATTAATTCATCTTCATGTATACCCCTTATATCGAACCTAAGATTGTAATGGTTATATTTCATGGATGCCCAAAGCTATAAAGCCTACCATTCTGACCATTAAGGGATTTTTATCTGTTAAGTGTTTCTATGAATTATCAACTCTTAATCTTTCTTGTGAATGTTATGAAGCTAATCATTGTTTTTCTCCATGATCTATCCTCTTGGGTGTTTTTCAATTCTTGAATCATTCAACAAATCAAAACCCTCATGCAAATATGGATATTGGATTTGATTTGACATATCCTTCTAACATTTTGTTAGCATGTTATTATAATTAGTTTCCCAGATTTACAAGGCCAAAAATTGTTATTAATTCCCCAATCTTTCATATTGCTAAGCTGGTATGGAATTAGACACAAAGGGAAATGACCAAGAATCAAAATTCCTATATGTCAAACCACCAATACGATCATAACATTGGGTGTAACATTTTTAATTCAAATAACCATTTTCGCACTAGTATATATGATGATAGTTATTTTAGATCGATTGATCATGTTGAACCCACTGATCTTTATCATTTATTAGTTCACTATCTGGATACTTTTCATGCAGTTGAGGCACTTTAGCCTTTGTTGATGGTTATGTCGGGTCCTCACTATATTGAGAAGGTTTCTGAACGAGATCAGGTTATCTTTTCTTTGCAAGGTTATCCCCATGATTCGAATGAACTAATTGAAATTTTATTCTCTCAATAGTTTTAGGGTTTTCAAAAAGATTGTTTCGAATTCCATGATCAAATCTATGATTGGTGAGAAACATCTTACTTAGCAAGCTCTTTCGTAAATAATAAGTTTCGATATTTCCTAATATTTTCTAATAATGGAAACACGGATGAAAGCACATTCACAAGAAGCTTTAAAGGTTTGTATGATTGTTATTCTAATAAAAAAGGTAAGGTCACAGACTAGTTAAAGTTAGTTGTTTCGGAACATCTTTCTGCCAGTAGGAAAGACCTTTTATTTCTTGCATAAGTTATTCATGATCATATCTTTATTTTTTCACAATGTTTTATATTGTTCCTAATTGCTCATATCCTTCTTCTTGCAGGTCAGGGATAATTTTGATGGTTTCATTGGAAATTTGATTTCACATAGCCCTAACTTTCTAGCCGATTATATCAAGAGTAGGTATAGTTACATTGCATGACCCTACATTTTTCTTTTCATATAGTCTTTGCATTAGATTTGTTTCATGACTTTTTTCTTGAATGTTGTTATTACATTCGTTTTGTTCTTTTGATTTTTTCTTTCTTGTTTTGTCATTTCTTTTCACTTTTGTTTTTTTCAATAAGACCGTGCATGTAAATTGCTCTTGTTTGGCTCGAAAAGACAATGTGGAAAAGTTTTGAAAGGGATTTGTGACACACATCAACACTTAGATAACTTTTGGTCCATCTTCTTTGCTTGGATTTTATATATTTAATTTCAATGATGTCTGAATGGTAAATATGATTCATTCAAATGGAAATTTATAAGGAGAAAAATGGTGCCCATATTTATTTTATATCTCCATTCCTTAAATTGGTATTACAATTGAATGGTGTTTTTCTTGCTAATCCAATCGAGTAGAGAAGGGAAAGGAGAAAAATAAGAGTGAGCACATTAATTTCAGAGGAATATAATAGTCTATGAAGAAATAATGTCCTCAATTTCTCTCAATAAGTTGGGACCCTCTTCCACCATAGAAATATAAATGTCGATAAAATTCCAATGAGCATATCGCAAAACAAACAAAGAGTGAAAGAAGAAAAAGGCTTCCTACGTAGAGAGGTGAAGCAAGCAAGTTCACTAGTGTACTGAACAGGCTCAATGGTAGTGAAGCAATGTCTGTGTTCTTGTAGTGAATCTCCCATGGTATCGAACAAACCTGTTCGTAACAGAGCAATACCAAAGATGGAACTAAAAGTATAATCATGTTAAAATCACAAATATATACTATCCTCCTCTTGAATTAAAAAAATTGAGATATGTAGGCCTTGTACATGTGTTTAGCCAAGATAGGGGATAGAAGAGACTATATTTATAATTGGGATAAGTGGGGAAGTTAAGGTAGTCCACACAGTGAATCACTACCTGCTTAAAGACTATACTCTATGCATAAAGCTAGACCTAAACAAAGAAGTTAGATTTCTTCCAATGTGTCGCCAAGTCACCAAGTATTGTTGTCGTGACAAACACCCTCCAAAAATTTTCCTACACTTGAATTTTGGAGCCTCCTTGTGATCTTACGATCTGTCATTCTAAGTTTATCATAGTCACTTCATCATCGGTTGATGTTTTTTGAGGTTTTCAAGTCTTCTTCTAAGGTTCTAAAGATCGAAGTCACTTTCTTGCACATGCTTATCTTTTGATGCATTCACAAGCACACCTCTTTCTAGAAATCCTAGTAGTCAATGTCTACTTCTAGAAGACATACATTGCCCAACCTTTGGATATGGTGCTTGCGCATTCCCTAGAAATAATGATTGCATAGTGTTTGGTGGTAGTGACTGGAAAGGTCCTTATGATAGTGACTGTGCAATACTTGGTGGTAGTGACCACATAGTTCATAAAGACAGTGCCTCCAGAACCTTTACTACTAGTTAGTGCACAATTCCAATTCAGAATGAGAATGTGATTCTCCAATTCAGTTTTTTCTTCCAAGATATGTGCACTTTGAAGCATAAGGAGCATTATCTCACTCTCAGTTTCAACTATATTATCATTTGGGAGAGCTTTCTCAACTATCGCTTTTGCACACTTCTGTTTTTGTAAGTGTCACTTTCACTTTTTACACTGTCGTTTTTGCTCGCTGTCACTTTCAAAAGTGTCGCTTTTTCTTTCTTTTGTTTTTTCATATGTCTCTTTCACTTTCTTTAGCCTTTTCAAGTGTCATTTTTTCTTATTCTTACTATCGCAAGTTTCACTTTTGACTTCTTCCTCTCTTGTATGTGTCACTTTTGCTCATCTTCACTTATCTTGTTAAAGAACTTTCATGTGCCATTAGAGGAATTTATAGTGCACTCTTATGCATTAGAAAATCCTATCAATTGTAGGAATATGCACTAGACACTTCCCCACATCTTAGCGCACTTTCTAGTTGTAGTCAACATTTGTGTTGTAACTTGAATTCTAAGTGTCGCAAAGATACATTTCAACTATTGTACTTAGAAATAAATGTCGCTTTGTTATTGTTCCAAGGTATGCATGTGGATTTAAAGTGTTGTGAATTCTATTGGCTTGTTTTTAATGGTATAAATGTGTGCAAATATGTTTTGGAACTTGTCTATATCAGATGTTCTCTCTTGTTCCATTGATCCAACACTTAATCATTTTTCGGCTTTCCCTTGTCTACACACTTTTCATACCTAAACTCCCATATTTTCTCTCTTATTCCATTGATCCAACACTTAGTCATTTTTGGACTTTCCCTTGTCTTCACACTTTGCATACCTAAACTCCCATCTGCTAGATGAGTGCATTTCACATTCTAGGCTAGAAAGGATGCATCCCTTAGCTTTTACAACTGTGCATTATGCCATCCTAGGGGCATCAGCTTACACAAACTCATTATGTAGACCTGAAGCACAATCTCTCAAGTCTCTATTGCTTACCCTTGCTCACTACACCCAATACTAAATCCTGCTTGCCTCTATTTTGCATTGTGTAGTTCTAGTGCGTAGGGGAGCCTCCTCTTGATCACTGATGAAGAGAATTATGCAATACAAGGGATATCTCCCTTTCATGGTGAAGTGAGCATACGCAAGGTATAATGACATACCCTTTTGTTGCTTACACTAGTTAATTATGCAATCCCTTCACCAAGTGAGCCTCTTACTACACATTTCACAATTCTAGTGGATAGTAGGTCCATCTCTATGCCACTATGGACCTCAACTATGCAATCTTGGAGTCTTCACCTCAAACACTGAGCATTGTGCAGTTATAGTGGCTAGTCTAGTCACTCCTACTGATTGAAACCCCTCACTGTGCAGTCCCTTGTCTTGTCTTGCCTCAACTACAGATTGCATGGTTCCAGTGGAGAGTGAGGCCATCCCTTAGTCTATATGGAGATTAATTGCAATCCATACCTACTCTTCCAAAAACAATGTGCACTACACATCCTCTGTCAGCAAGCTCACCACCCTTGTCTCCTAGACATTCCCACAACACAAAACCTCAAAAATCCTCTCCTTATTATGCATTGCATAGTTAAACTAGACAACATGTTCATCCATTGGTCACTGTTGAGCTCAACTATTCAATTCCTAGTCTCTCTCTCTCTCAAAACCTTTGCCCACTATCCCATCATAATCAATATATTATATGAGCAAGCATATGTAGAATAATTAATTATAGGACTGACGTTGTCTTGTCATGAGTGAATTAATTTGTAGGTGATATCATTGTACCATGAAAATATGATGTCAAAGGGTTAGCAAGGAGAGGTCATAAGGAGGACAGCTATCAGGAAAAGACACATATATGTTATCATGCAAGCGTAAAGGAATTTTGGACCATGATAAAGAGATGGAAACTCATGTTGAATTAGAAGGTTCCAACACTGAGTCAAGCCCTTTGGAGGGTGAAGATGAAGTACAAATTGGATATATCATGAATAATTGAATACAAAACAAGAAAGAGAATGGATTTACCTTTATGCACTATGAGGTCTTATGTCGTCGTCACCAAGTCATGGCTTCTCAAAATGTCACCAAAAAATTCATCTGTGTCAATATATATTTTTCCACATCACTTGTGGAATGTAATTATGTAATTTCCAAAAAAATGAGAAAATTTAAAATGTGTGGATGCCCAAGGGTCCCACATGGAATTTGAAAAGTCACTAGAAAGTTCTAAAGTCATGTAAAAGCTCAAAGTTCACATAGGAATTAGAGAATTCATAGTAGGAGCTCAAGAGTCACAAGGAAGGTCAAGAGTCACATGAGAGGTGGAGAGTCACCTCATTTTGTTATTAATACACCCTCATATCTCAAGAGAGGGGAATTTTGGGAACTTTTTCACCTTGGATTCTCTAGATTGGCATAGAAGAGAAGATATTTCTTTGGAGAAGCAAGTAATGACTTAATGTTCCACTATTGGGATTACTATGACATCATTGTAATTGTGTATGTTGGGACCTTCACTTAATATATGAAGCTCTTGGAGCTAGCACACTTTCATGCATATGTCATCAATTATTGTGAGGACATTCTTTCATTATTTGTGGCGTATGTTTATGTTAACACATACTAATGAAAATGAACTATTTCGTTGGCTTTAGTATATGTCTTGTTGAATGTGCATTGTTACTTGCTTTTATGATCATTTTTATCTTGTGAAATACTTTGTAGGTTAATTAATGATCCTCGCATGCTCTTATGTGTCTCTTTTAGGATAGTACTATTACTTTTCTTCTAGAAGCTCATTCTCTCTTTTCCCTTCAATGAAAGCACCTTATATACATTGCAATTGTATGCCACACAGTGTAAAATTACTTGCTTGTTTCAATGATTGTTTGTATAATATCTTATGTTTATAATTGCAGTCAAGGAAAATTCATAATAATAATGGTGACCAAACCTATTATCCAGATGGGGCTCCTACTCCAAACAGTGTGAGGTCTAGTTGACACTTCATACAGGCGAGACCCCCTTTGTTGGTAGACTTCCAACAATGTCAATAAACCATTATAAATTACCCCATGATATAGGAACATGATTGAATGCCAATGGTTTCTACTCAAGGAGGAGGGAATGATCTAGGTTCACATACAAGATCACCTAAAAAATGGTATCAACTCTAGTAGTTTTTGGGTCATGATTTTGTAGTGTATTTTTCTAAGCCTTCCCATGCATTTTTTGAGAAAGTTGCACATAACAACTAGGGAATTGACCTAGTCAATTGGTTTTCTTTCTAAACAGATAAATAAGATCAATAATTGAGCACCAAGTGAAACTTTACAATCCCATTAAGTCCCCCTCTTTCTAGACAAGTCATATTCATCTAGTTTAGTTTTCTTTCCTAATTCTAATCAAGCTAAATTAGGGTACTTGCATTTTAGGTTTTTCCGTATTAACTATTTTTTTCATTGTTATAGATTGCAATTTCAATATCTAGTTATATGGTTTGTGTAGGACATAATTGCCACATCTCTTATTCAAGATAAGTTACCACCACTCTAGCCATTTTGTATTGCATGTAGATCGCAATGATTTTCACTTTAATACTTTCTTTGATTTTGTATCTTCTATCATATTTACAATATTTTGTTCTTTCATTGTGTTCTCAATCCAATTTCAATAATAATGTGGAGAACTTGTGCTTTTACAAGCTATAATTAATGAATCGAGAAGAAGAATGACAAGTACTACCTTTAGTTGAAGATTTGAGTGCTCTTGGAAAATCAAGGGACGATGCAATGTTGTAGAATAAGGTTTGAACCACTTAGAGATGTTAGAAATAATTATGAAAAATTGGACTCAAGGAATAATTATCAAGGAAGGAAAATTGGTATGAGAGCCATAAAATTTGCAAAGTGGTTGTTTGCCTCTTTCCAATAGCTTTTGGGGACCAACAAAATCTCTTTAGGGAGATGTGATTTGAATGAATTAGTGAATTATGGAGTGTCCAACCTTATACATTATCTTTCGTACATGCATGGTTTGTAGTTTGATATGTGTCACCTAGTGTTAGGTTGCTTGTAGTGAAAAACGGCCACTTTGTATTGTTCGCCTCCCTCGCCTCTCATATAAGCAAAGGGAGGAAAGAGGCTTCCATTTATTTCATTCATATGGTATACTTGTATTATATATGTGAGGAGTGGAAAGCACTGGTCTATTTCATAGTACTCTTCTTCTTTTAAATTTCTCTCTTTTGAGGCATTTGGAGAAATCGATGCTACTTCTTATGCTTACTATGGTGGACAAGGGAGGGATAAATATTGTACAATAATAAGATGTATGTATAGGTGCCAAGGAGGAATTGTTGATGATGGTGTTGGCTTGTTGAGGATATTTAGGCAATGGAAAGCTTTAGTTGAGGGTGATTTCTAGATAGGAGGATTTGTTAGTTAAGGTTCCCATGCTCCCCCTATCTAGGTTTTTGAGCACTTGACTTGTATCAACTTTGTGATAAAAACAATGTAAACTTTGTAAAGAGAACTGATATTGTTACCTATTTCATAGAGAGCAAAAAAGTGACCCGATTATGAAAAGGGGTGATGCAGAGCACACATATTTTTTTTAGAGCATAGGATTTGGCACTTTAAATTTTTTTATGTACATTGAGTTTTAGAATGGTAGTGATTTTCATGCTGATTTAAAAAAGTGGTAATTTTGCATCGCGTATTTTTTTTAAAAGACCTATTTTTTGACTTTAAATTTTCTAATGTATGAAATGTAAATAATTATTTTCTAAATTTAATAATTTTTGAAGTGGTCTTCTTCATATTTTCTTGTTTTTTTTTTTTTATAGTGAGGTTTTTATCGTTTTGCATATTTAAAGAAGAAGGTCGATATTTTGAATTTTCGATATTCTACATATTTATACATCGTTAATTAATTTTTCAATCCACATGAAATAATTGTCTCTTAAAACAATAATTTTTAACAATTGACATAAAAATAACCATTTTTAACATAAATATAACCAAAAAACTACACATTTTGATAATTTTTTGTAATTTTTTGCTAGAGATGACATCTCAAAATCACAATTTTTATAGGAAAATTTTAACTAAAAATGGTTAAATAATAGTTTTTTTTTATGAATTTCATGTAAAAAAAAATAATAATAATCACTGTTTTTTTCAAAAAATATTGATTAACGTAAAAATTAATGCGAAAATCACATAATACAAATATTGAATGCATAACAACCTTAATTGAGTGCTTATTCTTCTAATAAAATGTCAAATTCAAAACATTACAAGTTAACTAATTAATAGTTACAAAAAATGAGCTTGATTTCCAAGCATAACTTAAATTTAATCAACAATGTCACATAATCCAAACCCTTCACCCTCTAGAGTTTCATCATTGTCTTCTTCCACAATATTTTATGCTTCATTTTGCTCATTTTCCTCTTCTAATGGATCTTTGACGTCTGCGAATCTCCCAATGTATGCCTTTCCAATCATTCTGTGTAATGGTGGTTGGGGTTCCTTTGCCTTTTTTGCCACACATGATTCACTAAAGTCCCCTTTCTTCAAGGCAAATTCTTACATTGCATCTGGAAGAAATTGAAGAGCATTAATTCTTTGCTGAATAAAATTGCACTGTATTGGATATTTTTTCAATGGCAATGCAAATTCTTCAAGAATCACCCCACCACCCTCGCAGGCTGTTGAGCCGCCAGGGTGGGGCAGAGGGTGGGGTGATTCCCGGAATCACCCCGCCACCCACGCGAGCCATTGGGCCGCTGGGTTGGGGTAGAGGGCAGGGTGATTCCTGGAATCACCTCACCACCCCTGCAGGCTATTGGGCAACACGGGTGGGGCAGAGGGTGGGGTCTTTCCCGGAATCACCCTGCCACCCCCATGGACCAGTGGGTCATTGGGGTGTGGCGGAGGGTGGGGTGATTCCCAGAATCACCCTACCACCCTCGCAGGCCATTAGGCCACTAGGGTGGGGCAGAGGGTGGTGTGATTCCCAGAATCACCCCGCCACCCCCGCGAGCCGTTGGGCCGCCGAGATGAGGTGGAGGGTGGGGTGATTTCTAGAATCACCTCACCACCCTTGCAGGATATTGGGCCACTGAGGTGGGGCGGGGTGATTCGTGGAATAGCCCAACCACCCTTTGCCCCACCTTGGTAGCCAATTGGCCCGTGGGGGTGGCCCCATGATTCTGGGAATTGCCCCGCCCTCCACCCCATCCTGACGTCCAAATGGCTTGTGGTGGTGGCGGGGTGATTATGGGAATCACGCCACCCTTTGCCGAGCCCCAATGGCCCAACGGCTTGCAGGGCCAGCGGGGTGATTCTCAGAATCACCCCACCATCTGCCCCACCCTAACAGCCCAATAGCCAACAGGGGTGGTGAGGTGATTCCAGATATCACCCCGCCCTCTACCCCACCCTGGCGTTCCAACGACCCGTGAGGGAGGTGGGGTGATTCTGGGAATCACCCCGTCCTCTACCGCACCTCAGCGACCCAACGACTTGCAGTGGTTGCTGGGTGATTCCTAGAATCACCCCACCCTCCACCCTACCTGGGTAGTCCAATGGCCTGCGGGGGTGGCAGGTTAATTTCGAGAATCACCCCACCCTCCTCCCAATGGCCTCTAGGGTTTACGCGGTGATTTTGGGAATCATCTCGCACACTGCCCCACCCTGGCAACTCAACAACTCGTGAGGGTGGTGGGGCGATTCCGGGAATCACCCCGCCACTCCCGCAAAGCCATTAGGCCAATGTGTGGGGCAGAGGGTGGGGTGATTCTGAGAATCACCCCACCACCCTGTCAATCATTGGGCTGTCGAGGTGGGGCGGAGGTTGTCTGCAACCCTCCACCCCACCTCGGCAGCCCAGGGGCCCGCGAGGGTGGTGGGGTGATTCCGTGGGGGGGTGGAGGGCAGGGTGATTTCCAAAATCATCCCACCATCCCTGTAGGCCGATGGGCTGCTAGGGTGGGGTAGAGGGCGAGGTGATTCCCGGAATCACCTTGCCACTCTTGTAGTCCATTGGGCTGTTGGGGTGGGGTGGAGGCTGTCTGTATTCCTCCACCCCACCCCTGCAACCCAAAGGCCCGCGGTGGTGGTGTGGTCATTCCTGGAATCACCCCGCCACCCCCGTGGTCTGTTTGGCTGCCAAGTGGCGGGGTGGTTCTTGGAATTGCCCCGCCACCCCCTAAGGTCGTTGGGCCGCCAAAGTGAGGCATACAGCAGAGTGATTCTGGGAATTACCTTGCCACCCCCGTGAGCCGTTATGTGGCTCGTGGTGTTGGTGGGGTGATTCACATAATCACCTCGCCACCCTTGCAAGTGGTTGGGCTACTGGGCTGTGGCGAAGGGTAGGTTGATTCCCGGAATCACCCCGCCACCCCCGCGGGTCATTGGGCCACCGGGGTGGGTTGGAGGCTAGGGGTAGCGAGGTGATTCTCGGAATCACCCCACCACCCTCGCTAGCCGTTGGGCTGCTGAGATGGCGCAAAAGCTGTCTGTAGCCCTTCGTCCCACCCCCGCAGGCCGTTGGGCCTCCGGGGTGGCGCGAAGGTTGTCTGCAACCTTCCGCCCCACCCCTGTGGGTTGTTGGGCCGCCGAGGTGTGGCGGAGGTGGCGGGGCAATTCCAAACAACCCTCCGCCCCACCCAAGTGGCCCAACGGCTCGCGAGGGTGGCAGGGTGATTCCGAGGTAATAGAATTTTAATGTATTTCAGATCCCATTATTTTATCTTTATGGTCATTACTAAAATATGTTGAATTTATACTTAGGAAAGAGAAATGTTATTCTACCAAAAACATTAGTGTGTTTTTTTCCTCATAAACAATTATTTTTTTGCACATAAAAACTTGGTTTTACTAACATTTTTTTAAAAAGTTTAAAATTGACCCTAAAAAAAATCATCGTTCCAGTATCAACACTTTTCCTTTTCAGGGTGTTTTTTGCACGAAAATTTCATTCTCATTGTTATTTTTTAAAAATGTTCAAAATTGACCCTAAAAAAAAAACCATTGTTGCAGTATACACACTTTTTGCTTTTAGCACTGTTTTTGATGTTTTTTTCGAGTCTTTTTGGCCAAATTTCCCGTTTTGAGTTTATAGTTCCCGTTTCAAAGTTTACATTGTTTAAAGTTTTGGTATGTATTTCCACCTCATCTTTTAGAAAGAAGATTCTTGAATGATAATTTGACTAATCATTTGAAAGTGCTTAGTGGAATATTTTGAAAGGGCTTGATGGGTTAGCCCTTCTTGTTGGTATTCAGAGAGTTTCCTTTAAATGGGGACTTTGGCCCTTATCTTCTTTGTTTCAAAGTTGTGAAAATTTTTGAAAAAGGGCAGAAAACATATTTTGTTTACATTGTCTACATCTTTGAAAGAAGGTGATGGGATTTGTTTTGAATTTAAAAGTATCATATTTGAAAGAGGCCCAATGCTTTATTGGTTAGATTCAAAAGAATAGATTTAGAAAATGCCCAAGAACCTATTCAGTAGATATTTGAAAGGGATTAATGGCCATATTTCAAAGAGGGCCCATGTTTTATTGGGAAGATATTTCAAAATTGGTCAATAGATATGTTTTAAAAGAGATTGATGACTTTTCGATCTATTGATACCATTTAAAAAAGGGAGATATTTCGACAGGGCCTAATGGCCTTTCCTTTGATTTGGGTGGAAAACTTGATTAAGGTATATGTGATTTTCTTATGCATTGGGAAAATATTTAGGAAGGGATCAATGTTCTATTTCCAATAGGGTTAATGCGCTATTTGAAGGGCCTTGGAATTTGTGAGTATTATGATCATTTTTGTATCAATCACAATATGTTCATTCAAATAGTATGAATGGATTGAAGGTAGAGTAAGAGGAAAAGGTTTGATGGGTTTGAATGTATATTTCAAATTAGCCAAATTAAGGGCCTTTAAATAGGTCCAATGAAAATTTTAAGGACCACGCCTTAGTAATATGAGTTTTTTATGGTTGCTTAGTAGAGAAGGGGATTGTTTAGTCTTCAAGGGTTAAGTTGAGACAAACATATAGGAAATATGTAAATGTGGAGATAGAAGGATATGGGTACATTACAAACAACAACACTAGTTAAAATTTCTATAATGAGTTAATGCTAATAGAAGAAACTTAACATAGTAGAGTGAATAATCATTTTGATGCACTTGAGTGAGTTTTCCCATTGATTTTTCTAGGATAAATTTATATGTCATATTATATGTAATTCTTCTTGGGTTGATCTCTTTTATTTTGAATATATAGTTTCTTAGATAAATATTTGTGTCGTATTGCATATGGATGTTATTTCCTTGCATTAAGTTCTTTTCATTTGAATACATGGTCACTTGTAAAAAATGAAGTGACATGAAATATAGATAGAGAAATTAACTATTCAAGTATCTATTTTGGTGAATCATGTTAGTCATAGGCTAAACGATCATAGACCATCTTCGGTATTTATATCAATAAATTTGAGAAAAGTTCAAAATAGAAGTGGTGCTCCCATATGAACATTGTTTGGCTCAATATTATACTTTTCTTGTATTTTAATGATATTGTTTTTCTTCAAAAAAATATATATATTTATGATCTTCACTAACAAATCAAGGTCTAATATATATGTAAAAGCGAAGAACCTTCCATTAATATTGATAACATAGAACTTATGATAATTAAAATTAAGAAAAAAATGCCATTTAATTGTAACTACATTGTTGATAAGAGAATCATTGATAGTGGGAAAACTCATTATGGTCCATAAGAAAATTTTCATTATCAACACTTTAATTATTGAAATTCTTCCAAGAATTTGCAAAATTTGAGTTTTGGAATAAGATTGAGAAAATCCAAAAAGATTTTATAAACTATTTTGAAAATTAAATATTATACATATGGGCATTTATTGATTTTTTTAAATAGTAAATTAGAGGTTACTTGACTTTTTGGGTTTTTAAGCACAATTTTTTTAAACGAAACTTTTTTGAGTAAAATTTTCAATTGAAATTCAATTATGAGAAATTAATTGAATTATAAGAAAAAAAATAAATCTATAACACTACATAATTCAAATACTTTAGAGATTTTATAAAACATTAATCACATTTCTATTTCTATCTTAAAAGAGATATGATTGACACACAAAAAATAAAATTATATGACCAAAAATATATAAAAATAAAAATAAAAACCATAAAAAACTACAAACAACAATATATTTCACAATTCTCTTTAGAAAATCAGTTATACTACATTGACCAAGAGACACACTATAGTAACTAAAGCACGGTCCTCGTGCCATTGACTAGTATTCTCACAATATCATAACAAATTGATAGGACCCACATGGACTACGAATGCAATTTCATGACATAACAAATTGATAGGACCCACGTGGACTACGACTACAATTTCATGACATAAATGAGAGAGCTTAGTTTTTCTTTTATAGCTTTTGCTTCCTCCCAAGTTAAACACATTTTGTTCCTTCCCAATCCAAACACATTAACATCAGTTAGAAATTTCAAAAAGAGTAAGAGAGCAATTATACACCAGACATTTTAAAAAGAGTAAGAGAGCAATTATACATAAGACAAATTAAACAATGTGTATTACTGAGCACATAACAAATTATATATATAGTTCTAGATCACTAACTTCTAGATGATAAGATCGGAAGAAGGTAGATCTATGACTTATAGACCATAACTCACACACATAGAGAAATAACTACTTCTAGAATCACACCTAGAAACTCACAATGACACCTAGAAGGTCTCACTAGTTCTAGCCCGCCAATGTTATTTTACACTTAGATACCCTTCTAGGGGCATAAGAAATACCTCCAATGGAGTCTGCATTCAGAATTTATGCCACTTAAATGTTGAACTTCATGTTTTCTCCACATGGTTTGAGAGGATGCCATGTCAGCCATATAATGGATCAATTTTAACCCTTGGTAGGATATTGGGCTATCTTATAACTAGGCCATTAAGGTGGAAGGGGGTCCCATTCTATTCAAGTGAATCCCATTCAATAGTAGAGTAGAGTAGCTAAGAGTGGATGGAGAGGGTTTGTTTTCTATAGCAACCCACAAATCACAGGAATCACATTTTGCAATTGCACTATTTCCATGTAGAGAAAGAAAAAAAGATGACCCATACCTTCCTATTGGGTTTTCCCACGGAAAAGTTTCTTGAATCATATGTTGGCATTATTTTTGTTTTGTGGGTGATTTTTTTAAATTTTCTCTATTTTCTACATTTTTATATTTTGAATGCATAAGTAGTAAACAATAACTTAATAAATATAAAAATCTAAGGAACATGTAACCTTTTTAGTACAATTTTTGATAAATTTTTATTAGATATGTTGCAATAAACTGTCTAATGGAGTATCCAAAATAGTTGATGGATCATATTGGTATAAGAGAAAATTTCATTGGGTATCTTTTGCAGAGTTGAAAAGAACTGAAGGTTTGTATAATATTATTTGGCTTAATTAGGCTATGTTATCAGTTGAAGAGAGTTAACGATATATCACTCTAATATGGAGGCAATCATGAAGTAGTTGTTACTTACCAACGTTTCTAAAGTTAGGAGTTTTGTTGGGGTAACTTCGTACCTCAGGAAATTCATAGCATCATTTTCAGCAGTAGCAACACCACTTCATGCCATAATAATGAGTAGTAATATTTTCCAATGTGGAAAGGTTTAGTAGAAGATCTTTGAGGAATTCAAGAGGAAAATCAATCAAGCATTAGCTCCAGCATTACTAAACTAGAAATAACCCTTTGAAGTGGAGATACATATGAGTGGGTATGCTATGGTGTAGCACACCTAAATCCCTAATATTATATTAGGGATATGGGCCTTAGTTACACCCAACCTTCAAGGCTTATTATGAATATGGGTTTATAAAACCTTATGTTTCTTCCATCATCTCAAATCACAATTTTGGTACCATCACTGCCTTCTACTAGTTGATATATTTCCAAAAATATAAATTGCATCCAATTTTGAGCTCTAAGCACAAAGTTACACCCATTTTAAGATTTACCTCCTTAAATACCACAAAAACATCCATACAATCCATGTTTCTAACACGTGGCAATCCTTGGCCAAACATCACACCCACGCTGGTTCACATCCTTAGCCCACCTGGCATATCAGAACCTTTCCATATCATTATTTCCATAAAAACTTCACTTTCCCTAGTTCCGACAATTTGTTATGCCAATATACTTATGGCCCATACTGTCAATATAGAGATATGTTGATATGTAGATACAACAATGTGTCGATATGTTGATATCTAATGTTATACACCTATGGGGTGCCAATATGCCAATCTAGTTGTATTATTTCAATATGCTACCATGTTCATATATAAATATCCTTCTATATATTGATATGAAATATCGAGGTATCAATGAATTTATTATAACTTCAAACCTTTGCGATTTCCTTATAGTCTGATAGGTCAATGGACAACTCAGCATGCTAGTTGGTATCTATGATGCCCAATCATCATCCAAAAACAAACACATGTTGACATGTCCCATGCCATGTGGCACTACTAAAATGTGATGTGTGTCATTCATTTTCCTAGTTGGCAAGCCAAAAATGCCAAATATGGGTGACATGTGTCTGTCATCTCACCCTACAACATCATCAGTTTTTATGTCATCATGATGTCATTCTTCATAAGTCTCCATGCTTCAATACTTCAATGCCATCTATTCTAATAGATATTTCATCATCAACTAGAGCTTGTTCACTAGAACACACCATACCAAAGTGTCCCAAAGGAATTTCCTTTGATTTCTCTTGGTAATCACCCTTTTCACTGGCTCTGATCTTAGCTCTTACACAAGAAATGTGACTAGAGGATAAGGTCGAGGCATTGAAACCTTAAATTATCATTGAAATCCACTGAGGGGCTCCATCTCCATAATTCCTTTTCACCCAAAATAAAGAGTCAAGCCCCAAATTCTCTCCTAAGTAGCACTTGACCATAGAGAGAATCCTTAACTTACCTTTAAAGTTGATGAGAGATTCTCATAAGGGCCTTGATTTGCAGAGAATGCCCTTGATGGCACAAAGATCTCAATCGACATACACCATAAAAAAGAATCCTCCATTTCAGTGCTAATTACCAGGTCTTCCTTCCGAGAAGTCAAAGAGACCTCTATGCCTATTTTTCTCCATCTGAGGTCTCCACACCTCTCATTCCCTCCACGGAAAACCTTCCCATTAGTTAGTGTTTTTCATTAGTGTACATTATGGCCAATTTAAACTTTTAGTTAGCCTTTAATAACTCCATATTTATTTAGTGAACTCTTTCATATTTCATTAGATGTTTTGAGAAGAACACTTTCCTTAAGTCTTCCTTTTATTTAAATCAAGGATTTTATTCATTCCTCTAACATCTACATGATTCATAAGAACTTGCTCAAGTATTTTCATACCACATTTTAATCCTTAACTCACTCAAAGGATTGTTATGACCCAAGGGATTGTTTTGTCTCCCTCTATCCAAGTCAATCTTCCACAACCCCTCCGATTCAATATCCAAACATCGAATTACCAGTCATGGGTTCCCAAGATACTACTAATCTATATCATGGGATGAGTTTGGATTCACATAGTCCTTGCAAATGGCTTTCCTTTGTCCTCACATGTGAGTATCTTTTTATTTTTCTCCCTTCTATGTTTGCTATGTCCTTCACGGGCCAGTTTCCTTACGTTTCTTCCTTGATTAGTTTTCTATCACGTTTCCCCATGTTGGTTATTGGTTAAGTTCCCATAGCCTTGAATATTCTTGGTACTACTTCCCACTCCTCTCATAACTACTAGTATTTATCGTTGCACCTTCACATTAGATATTTTTTTGGGGAAAGGTTGAAAATATTGATGCTTATGGGAATTTAACTCAGCCAATAACCCATTAGAAAACATTAATCCTACTATTCCCATTTGTTGGATATCCTACTCCTTTACTTCTCATGGTCCATATCATATCAAGGCTACACTATTTCATTATATGGTATTTAAATTGTAATTGCAATTATTCTGGGTCTTTTGGCCATTTACGTTTACATTCCCATACAAGGATCAATAACATAATTAATTACAATTAAAATTTCAACAGAGTCAAGTGTTGGGGATGTTATAATACCCTCCCCCTTAAAGGATCAATTCCCTCAGCGTTTACACCAATTCAAGCGTCATATTTAATAACATTGCACTATTTCAAGTGTCATTTATTCATTACAAAAGTCTATGGACTATTACCTTTTAACTACACCAACATCCTTTCTCCTTTGTATCATCATCATTATTCATGATATTTTCCCTTTCCACTGCTTTATCAATGGAAATTTCTTCATGGGCTAGTCACTTTCATACTTATGGCATTCCTACAATAATTATTAGAATAAAGGCGTATTAAATTGTTTTTCTAAGCATAAGAAATTTCTCGAATCAAAAATCTGAATAAACTATTTATTTGACCATAATAATTATCTATATGGTTATCCTTTCCTCATCATGCTTCCATAGGTAACAAGTTTATCTCACTACTTGTAATCAAATGTGCCCATTCACTCTCTCAATCTAGTGAGTGTGTGACAAGTCTCCCCTTCCTAATAGTTGCTCATGATTTCAATGTATAGGTAATCCCCTTCCTTGAGCAATGTACTTTACCAAGATCCTCTTTCCCTAGAGTCCAATATCATTTTAGTGGCCTTGCTCCCTCGCTCTCTGCTTCTCAGCCTTTATTTATTCCAATTAGGAAATTTACCAAATCCCTCCAAGGAGGAACCACATGGAATACTTTCAAGCATTTCACTACACCAATTTGATTTATAGTCACTTTATATTATCCCTATATACATAAATTAATTCACCTATATCAAATTCATATATATTCCCATGAGATTTATCAGAAAATTCGCAATCATAAATTTTATTTTCCAAGCTTTCTTCATATAGAATCCATGTCTCACAACTAGGATACTCCTACCCTAATTTTTGGAGTTTTTCTATTTATAGGTGATAAGATTCCCATCCTTCATCAAGGTCATACATTCCATGTCACACCCAAGACATTCTACCTTCAATCTATATTTTACACTCAATCGTAATGTGCTAGCTTCTCTAGAATAAATCCTTTCAATATATCATTTACGAAAATTACTAATTTTGTTTCAAAACCATCACATAGTCAATCCTTGCATCATATTCAACTGCGTGCCAATAAAATAAAGGGAAAATAATTGCACTACAAAACACATTCAAAATTATCCCAACCTTTTTAGAACATGATATGGAAATTAAAACCTTATCATGCTAATAAATAAAATGTCAAGGTTAAGTGTTTCATTTTCATTTTCTCTTTTACATACAATATTCAATACTCCACACTTCGAGCACTGAGCCCATGCCTATTACACATAAAAAACATGGTCAATTTGACTAACACAAATAAAAAGTAGCCCTTCACTACTCTCATAGTCCCTTAATGCATATCTATCTTCTAGTGCTTTTTGTGACTTAATCACAACAATATTTCAAAATTTCATTCAGGCCCCTAACCAGGTTGAAGCTTTCTTCACTTCCCTCCTCAATTAAACAAGGTTTAATCACAATCTCACCCAAGTTTTTGTGACTCAAGGGGTTTTCAGCCATCCCCTTTTTGGAGTCACACACACAACCTCTTGGGTGGATCAAGTTGCATTCTCATGGGCTTCACAATTTCAAAAGCCCATATTTCCTCCATATTATCCACCATTATCATCTTTAACTTGTAAGCATGCTACTCACCTATCTGACAATTGTCCATCGGGGAAATTCATACATATTTATATTATCTTACCAAGTCATATGTGTATTGGTATCTTTCTACCTTAATGATGTCATTCTTGGGGATTCATGCAATTCATGAATTCCATTAAAATTAGTTTAACGACAATATAAACAAAACATCAAGGAATTCTTAACCAACTCCTTCAACTTACTCATCATTATAGTATGGCTCATTTCCATTTTTTCATGGATTTCATTACCATGCATGTTTATTTAATGGTTTTCTTTAAGGATATTTTGATGGTTGGAGGCACTCACTTGCACCAAATCCCATTTCCATTAAGGGTTATTTTAATATCAAATTCCTAGAATAGACTGCATCCTTTCCTAATGCATGATGTCATCCAAACATCAACTATTAGTCAAATTAATCCACACATTGCTATAGTTATTCTATTCAACAACCATTTCAATTTCTTTGCATATATAGTCGTTCAACAAAAAAATAATATATATCAACAATATCTCAACATGCTCCACTTGAAGGCACTTTACCATTTGACGTCTTTTAAAAAATGGACATAACAACCAAACTAGTACTTATAGCAACCCAGGGGTCACTCCCCCTTGCACTCTTATGTACACAAGTTGTTTCAATATTGGGTATACCAAGATCATTTTCCTTTTTTATATCACTTATGTAAGAATTCTTATAGGTATATAATTTTCTACATTTCAACACATTTTGTTCATAATAAAATATTAATAGAGAGAAGGTAAAGGGTTCTCCCTTTTGAATTTTCTTTGCATTATTAGAATTTCATAGCACTCTTATCTATTTCTTGCATAGTCATTGGAAATCAGGATGGTTATTTCTTCCTAGATCCGCACATAATTTTACATAATATATCTACTTAACAAGGCCACATTATTATCTTAGCATGTCAATCTTGCACAATTAAATTTATAGAAAAAAATCAAATTTGTTTTATCAATGTTAGAGTAATTATCATTTTTTTTATCTTTTGTATCTTTCCACCTAAACCAAATATTTATGGTAATCCATTCACATATGATAACATCATATTTCAACTTTTCTTGGTTGAAATGTCTAACAACCTCTGAGATGATCTTAGTTTCACGAGTTAGTACCAATTCTAATAATTTCATCTCTTTAATAAACCATTTTCAAATGTAAAATTCATAAGCATGCATTTACATTGTTAATTTAGCCATTCATTCGAACAATTCCTCAAACATGCACATCAAATGATGCACATTATCATGCTCATGCGCTACCTACATCCATTTTATTATTCTCATACATTCTTGAAATATGAAAATAATCTAACTTATGAGAAGTTCCATCCATTCAATGACATGTTTTGTAGATACAACATGATTTCCCCTTCAATATGCCATCAATCAACAAATAACCATTTATTCCAAGCACTTTGGAATGATTAGGTGACCATTAATGTCACCTAGAACCTAATCAATTCCATCTCTTCATTTACTATCCATTTATGCATTCATACCATTACAAGTTTTATATTTTCAAGAGGGGCATTCTTGTGTAATTCAAATTCAATGTTTTAAACATACCACAACATACATGCTTAGATCTTATTATTTATTGGATACTACTTGATCAACTAGTATTTTACGGAGGTTTCTCACACTCTTCTTCACCAACCTCTTGATCAATACTTTATCATCCCTATCCTTTTCCCCACAAGACCCTTTGTAGAAACCTGATCAACCTTTCTAATAATATAATCAACCTTTTCCTACTTATATATTTATCAATCTATGGTTAGTCATCATAACTTTCTAATGAAATCCTAATACTCTAAGCATTTTCTCGTACCATATGCATGATCAATCATTATTTTTGTGCACCATGGAATATCTATGTGCATTTAACATTTCACTATCCTCGTGCCTATCAGTGCATAGGCATTTTAGCTATTACATTACTTACAATCTCATCATTCCTATGCTCATATTTATCAACATATTACAAAGTTTTCAAAACTTTGAAGAAAATGCATTCAATCAGCGAGAGATAATTTGAGATATTTCCCCTCTTAATTATGGTCATTTAATATTTTTAGCTATGGATTTCCCCAGGAAATCATTGTGTAATGTGTTGATTGAATTCTTTCTCTTGTATGATTCACAATTTAATGGTTGTTTAATTGTTTCCATTGATGAGTAGAGTAGATTCAAGTCTTTTGCTTTATAAAACTACATAGGCAATTTGAATCTACAAGGAATTTCTACATGTTATCAAAGCATAAATTACTCTAGAAGAGGATAATATGAGTTTGTGTTTTGCAGGTGAAATTGAATTTGCAGTATCATTCTTTAGAGCCAGTAGGATGTCATTCTACAGATTGAGACTCAAATATGCCCTTGAGGGTAGTACAAACTATATTTCTTGGAAGGATAGGATGGATGCAATGTTGGAAGACAACGAGTTTAAGAAATTCATATAAAAAGATATTCCTAAGCCTCTCATAACTGATGCCCAATATCTAGCGGAGTGGAGAAAATGTGTTGCAAAGGCAAGAAGGATTATCCTAGAAAGAGTTTGAGATCATATTGTCTTGAAATTCCATGGTAAGGAGACTCCATATGCAATATGGAAGGCCTTGATAGACTTGTTTCAGAATAAGAATGACCACATGAAGCTGGAACTGAAGGAAAAGCTCAGGAAAATCAAGGTGGACAAGGGCGACATAATACCAAAGTACTTGAACAAGTTCACCTAATGTCAGGGTGAGCTTAAAAGTTTTTTTGTTACATTTGGTGAAGCTGATATTATCAGCCTAGCACTTTTAGGCATTCCCAAGAGCTAGCACAACTACTAGGATTTAGTAAATGGGAGGGAGAAGTTACTAGAGTGGGATCATTTGTGGTCTGACTTGGTGCAAGAAGAGATTTGGTGTAACACCAGAGATGGATTCTCATCTAAGCATGATGATGAGGAGAATTGTGCCTTGCCTATAAAGGAATAGAAAGGGAAAGGGAAGAAATCGCAATCCAATGGGGATCCCAGTCAGGATGGAAAGAAGAAGAGCTTGTCAAATATTAAAAGTTTTCACTATCACGAGTAGGGACACTATGCCATGAAGTTTCATGCCCAAGAAGGCCAACAAGAAGCCCTCAGAAGGAGTGGTAGGTGAAGCTCTAACTACAAAATTAAACTTGGATTTCACCATCATTGTATGCATGGCGACATCAGTGATGGGTATTGTGTGTTATTTGGATAGTGGAGCCTCATTCCATATGATGAACAACAAAGAATTTTTTAGTGACTTGGAGGAGAAGGACCTCCAAATGGACATCGAGATGGGAGATGATGGAAGGCATAGCGCGATCGACATAGGTACTATTACTTTTCAGAGGGATTTTGGTTCTCCTCTCACAATAAAATATGTCATGTATGTTTCGGGTTTGAAGAAGAATTTGGTTTTAGTTGCTGTGTTGGATGACCATGGCTACGATGTGATATTTAACAAAGGAAAGGTTTTTCTTCTTCACATAGCCTCAGGACAAGTAATGTGAATAAGAGTTTGGGTGAAGAACCTCTACAAATTGGATGTAGAATATTTTGGAGCATTGAGCACAAAAAGAAAAGAAGGTCTAGAGCTGAGACATTGGTGAGTTGTCGCACAGAAGATTGGGTCACTTAAACCACAAATATTTTAAGATCATGCAACATATTTCTACAAGACTTCCCAAGGGTGCAATAGAGTAGAGAGATACATGTAAAGGGTGCACATTGGGGAAGTATACCAACTCCACCTTTCATGATAAGGACAGTCAAGCACAAGCGATCCTTGAAAGAGTTCACTCAGATGTGTGTGGACCATTATCAATAGCCTCCATATGCAAGCATATGTATTATGTAATATTTGTAGATGATTTCTCATGTAATTGTTGGATTTTCTTCATGTAGAAGAAAGATCATATGTTCTCTAAATTTTTTGAATTTCAAGCACTTGTTGCAAAAGGAACTAGAAGGAAAGTGAAGGTTCTTAGGAGAAATAATGGTGGCAAATGTGTCGAATGAATTCAACAAATTTTGCGCATCAAAATTAATTCGATGAGAGTTAATAACACCCCATAACCCACAACAAAATGGGATGGCTTAAAGGAAGAACATAAGTATTGTGTGAGATGCATGGGAATTGTTACATGATTAGGGCCTACCATTGCACTCGTGGGATGAAGCATGCAACACAACTGTATATGTGTAGAAAAACGAGTCCTCATCGAATTCTAGAATGAGTACATCAGAAGAAGCTTTTTAGGTAAGAAATGGAATTTGGCACATTTTAGGATCTTTGATTCATCAGTTTACTGTCATGTTACCAAGGATGCAAGAAAAAATCTAGAGTCAACAGCAGGGTTGGGAATATTTGTGGGGTACACTGATACACCTCACAACTATCGGTTGTACCTAACCTCTCACGGGATGACAATTGCTCGTAGAGATGTGAATTCCGATGAAGAAAATGCCATGAAATTTTCCCTTGAGAGGGAGACTTAGTTTCATGGAGATGAGGAGCTTTTAGCTCCAAAAGAAGAACCTTAGGATGATGTGGAGAATCCACATGTAGAAGAGCAGATAATGGAAGCACCCACACATGCAGAGACTTCCAGAGATGGAAGGAAGTTCACCAAAGAGGCCAACAGATTGATGCATGATTCTAGAGAGAATGTGGGAGCACCTACATGACAGCGTAGGAAAAGGAGGTCATAGATTGGAACACTGGTTGCATGGCTCTTATGAGTGAGAGTGTAGAGATTGAGCCATCCTCATTCGAGGAACCCGTGCAACAAGAAAAATTGAGTGATGCCATGTTCAAGGAGTATGACTCCAATATTAGAAACATTATTTGGGAAGTGGTCCCAAGACTAGCAGACAAGTCAGTGGCAAGTTTCATATGACTTTATAAGGTAAAGCAAGAAACAAATGGGAGTGTGGAGAAACATAAGGCCATATTTGTGTCCAAAGGGTTCTCTTAGGTGGAGGGAATTGGTTATGAGGAGACATCTTATCCAGTAGCAAGGAACTCTTCAATAAAATCTATTATATCACTTTGAGCACAGATGGGATGGAGATACATTAGATGGATGTGAAGACGTCATTCCTTAATGGAGTGATTAAGGAAGAGGTGTACATTGAGAATCTAGAAGGATTTGATACATTCAAAAAATAGTCACATGTTTGCAAACTCAAGCAACCATTGAATGGATTGAAACAAGCACCTTGTACTTGGTACAATAGGATTGAAAATTATTTCACTTGGTTGGGCTTCACCAAAAGTGAAGAAGATGCGAACCTTTACCATTGTGGTTGAATGTAAATTGTTGATTATAGTATTATATTTCAATGATTTAATTCTAACAGGTGATGAGAAGTTGGTAAAATATTGTAAACAGGATATTGCAAGAGAATTCGAGATGAAGGACCTGGGGCTCATGCATTACTTCCTTGGTATGGAAATATGGAAAGGAGATGACGAATTGTTTGTCTTTCAACGCAAGTATCTCAATGTGATACTGAAGTAGTTCCACATGGAGAGCAACAAACTAATGGAGACTCCTCTAGAAGGGAATTGGAGGAAGGAAGATGTTACTTCAGGTGAAGTAGTAGAGTGTACTATTTACAGGTAGCTTCTGGTTTCACTTATGTATTTGGTGAACACATGACTAGACATATGTTTTGCAGTTAACCAGCTTAGTCAAGAAATGGTTAAGCCAACCAAACTCTATTTGAAGGCAACTAAACATGTGTTGAGATACCACAAAGGCACCACTCAGTTTGATCTTTGGTACATATAGATGGAGGGAGTGAAGGTTCAAGGCTTCACAAATGCAGATTGGGTAGGAAGTCTATCCGACAAGAAGAGCACATCAGGGGGAATCTTCAGTATTGGTTCAACAGTATTTTCTTAGTATAACATGAGGCAGAGATTAGTTGCACTCAGTTCAGTAGAAGCAGAGTACATGTCTACTAGTCAAGAACCTTGTGAATCTATCTAGATGAGGAAGATCCTTGTTGGGTTATTTGGCTAGTAGATGGGTCTTACAGTGATTTACCATGAAAATCAGAGTTGTATCAAACTCTCCAAGAATCTAATTTTTCATGATCAGTCCATACATATTTGCATCTGGTATCACCATCTACAAGATTGTGTGCAGAGGCAAATCATGTTGTTGGAGTACATTCCTACATAAAAACAATATGAAAACATATTTACTAAGGCACTTTCAAGAGGAAAGTTTGAGTTCCATAGAGGCAAGATTGGGGTATCTAATTGTTGGGTCCCTATAATACTAGTGATTACCCCATTACTATTGTAGTTGTAGCCCTTATTAATATTGTTGTGCCCCTATTGTCCCCATATTTTTATTACTGTGCCCCATAGAATCCCTCTATTGTTATTTTTGTGGCTTTATATTATTATTGTTAGGTCGGCTGGGTTATATTGTGACTCCTTAGACTCCTATATATAGAAAGGAGGTTTTGCCATTTGTATCAATGTAATGTAAAGGAGTTGCCCCCTCGAAGAGGCTGAATTCTAAGGCGTTGATCTATCTTTTCTATCTTTTCTTGAGCTGGTTTCATAACAGTCTCCCTCTCTCTCTTTCTTACCCTTCTCTCTCTCTCTCTCTCCATTCCTCCTCTCCCCTCTCCTTCATTTTATCTCCATCTCTCCCTTGTCACTCCGTCTATCTCTCCACCTCTATCATTTTATGTCTTTGTTCTTCCCTCCATATATATCAAAGTTAATATATATATATATTATAATATAACAAACTGAATATCATATTAAATTTAATATTGCATTAATCAGTTATTAAATTCAATAATATGAATATTATATTTAATGATTCTTTTTACATGCCATGACAACAAAATTTATAATAAAACTACATCAAATTAATATTTTCAAATATTAGAACTTTGATGTGGAAATATTTATGCCTTTAAACATTTCAATATATTCATAGGATATGGTTTTTCCCTTTAAAGATTTTGTTTTACAATATTTACTTAAAGAAATATTAAAAGATTTTGGAGCAGGATTTTCCATTCTTTGTGTTGAATTAACATTTTTCCTTTGATTCAAGAGATGGTATTGGCTTTAGTAAAGAGTAAAGATGTTTAAAATTTTACCTAATTGGAATTTTAATGTGGTAAATTTTTTTGTTAAAGGTAAATTTATGATCCATTCAAATTCACATATATGATAAAGGAACTATTAAACACATGAAATAATTTATTCTCCATTCAAATTATATATAATAATATTGAGTTATATTTTAATAATTAATCTTAGTCCATTAATAAGATTAAATAGATATATATAATCTAAAGATTCAAGTTATATATAGTTTAAGATTCAAGCTAATGTTTTGGTCGACATCAGTGAAAATTATTTTTATTATTTTTTTATGACATGACATTTTTACACATCGAGGTCATACTAGGTTGTAGAATGCACATCTAGGCACAATGATATCCATAAGGTGCCCTTAATGGGGAAATTTTTTAAGAAGTGTGGAAGTATATGTTGTACCATCATCCTACCAAAGGTGACCACTTGACCCACTTTTGAATGCTTATCCAATGTAAAGCAATGATGATAGCCTTCTAGACATTTATTCACATTCTTAGTTTGCCCATAAAATTAAGGATAGAAAGAGGAGCTATGAGAAAATTGAGTACCCAACACAAGAAAATAATGAAATAAGAAAATTACCAATGAAAATTGGATCTTTATCACTTACAATAATCTCAGGGATTCCATATAGCTTATGAACTATTTCCATGGATGTTGTGGCTATTGTGTATGCTTTAAAAGGATAAGAAAGAGAGGGAAAATAGGCATGTTTTGTCACTTGATCCACCACTACCATGATGATATTATTTCCTTCATATTTGGTAGACCTATCATGAAATCCATTAAGACCTCTTCCCAATTTTAACTTGGTATGGCTAATGGTTGAAGAAGACCCTAAGGTCTTGATTGTATATCCCATACTATTATGTCAACAAATCAAACTTTCAACCACAAATTTGTAAACATCAATTCGAAGACATTCCCAAAAACTCCTTCCTAATTGTGTGGTAAGTTTTCAGGAACCCTGAATGTTGGCATGTAGGTGAAGTGTTCAATTCCAAAAGGACCTTATGTTTGAGCTAGGAATTCTTACACAAATATAGGTGATCATAATACCACGGTCGAATCATTCTTCCAAATAAATTTATCCAATGCACTTGGGTCCTCTTGTAGTGATGAAATGATATTGTATATATTCTTATCTTGTTTCCATTCTATCTTTGCTTCTTCCACCCATTCAAGTTGCAAAAGGAAATAACATAAATTAAGCCCTCAATGTCTTCTATTTTCCTTGAAAGTGCATCTACCACCACATTTTGTTTTCCTTTTTCGTAGATAACTTCAAAGTCACAATATAGCATCCTTGTAACCCAATATTGTTTTTCTTCTAAAGATAAGTATTGTTCCAAGCAATACTTCAAACTATTATGATCCATTTCCACATTAAAATTCCTCCATATTAGGTAGGGCCACCATTTTCTTAATTGCATGCAATATGGCCAACATTTTCTTTTTATTAATGGGTTTGAGTAAGTTATTTCCTTTCAGTTTGTAGTTTTCAAAGCTAAGGGGCCTACCTTATTGCATCCAAATTGCTCCAACAACATGACATAAGGCATCACACTCCATAATAAATGTTTTTGTGAAGTCAAGTGTGGCTAGGACTAGAGTTGTGTATAGAGTTTCATTAAGTTTTTGAAAAGCTTTAGTTACTTTTTGAGTAAAAAAAAAAAAAATCCCTCTTCTTTTTAATATTGATGTAGAGGTGGTGTTATTTGACTATAATTATTGACAAATTTGTGGTCATAGCTTTCCAATCCTAAGAATCCTCAAAGATTCTTTGAGTTTTTGGGATTTGGTCATTCCATCATAACTTTAATTTTGTCAGGGTCCACTTTAACACCTTCATAAGATACAATATGAAATATTATACTTCCTAAACCCAAAAGGCACACTTGGAATGCTTTGTGTATAGTTGTAACTCTTCCAATATTTTTTAGAGAATGTCATCATGTTTTACATGTTCTTCCCAAGATATGAAATAGAGTAGTATATCATAAAAAATATCTACACAAATTTCATAAGGAAGGGTTTGCAAATAGAATCATAAAACTCTGAAATGAGAAAGGTGCATTAGTGAGGCCAAATGGCATCACCAAAAACTCATAATGACCTTCATGTGTTCTAAGGATTGTTTTAAGGATGTCTTGTTGCCTTGTCCTACATTGATGTTATCGATATTAGAGATCCAACTTGATAAAGAAAATTATTTATTGGAATCCATCTAATAATTCATCAATGACCAGGATAGGAAGTTCTCTTTCATGATCATTTTGTTGAGATCTCTATAATCTAGAAACATGCACCATTAACTTTATTTTTTGTAAACCAACACTACTAGTGAAGACAAAGCAGTTTAACTAGGTTGAATGATATTAACCTCTAACATTTCTTAAAAAATATGTGCAATCTCACTCCTTTATGTAGATGGGTACTTGTAAGCTTTATTACTAGGTAGTAAACTCCCCGATTGAAAATGAATAACATGGTCATGATCCCAGGTAGTTGGAGGATTTTAGGCAACTTTGAAAATTACATTGGAATAATTCTTGATAACTTTTTGGGGTTCCGCGAGGGAAAAGAGTCTAGATGTTTGAACATCTTATGAGCACAATTGTGCAATTACACCATGGTGTCCCATTTTTACCAATTTCACCATGCCATTATAACTAATCACTTTATAGGGTTTCCTTTGGATACCTTTATGTTCAATTTTGTTACATTTTGAGGAAAATCTCATGAAAAGTTCTAAAAATTAAGAACCATTATTGTCAAATATCTTAACCATTGAACACCTAATGGAACATCAACAATTTTGACTGCAATCATTTAATAATCCAATAAATACTCCCCCGTTGTTAATTTAATACTATGACATTTGAATAATTTATGTTGCTTCCATTTACAATCATTTATTGAAAATTTGATGCTTGATAGATAAACTAATTGAGAAGTTTGGCTAATTTGCAATTAATTAAGTTGTGGGTACTACCAGAATCAATCGATATTATTACCTTTTTTTCTTTTTGATATATCCTTCTACCTTAAGAGTTTGATGAGTGCTAAGGTGAACGAATGCATGACAAGATAGTGTTGACGTATTCTCTTCCAATATTGTTATAGTTCTAGTCCTTAATCTTCTTCCTCTTCATAATCTATATAGAATAATTATTTTTTGTTGCATTTATGCCCCTTGTTATACTTGCTATTAAAATTGAAACATGGTCCTTTTGCTCTTTTTTTCTTCCATTAGTTGAGGTGTTAACATTGTATGTCGAGTGAGGTTAGGAGAGAACATCGTGCTCTCTATAGTTGTTAGTGGCTACCGCTCTAGTAGCCATATTTTTACTCTCCACTTTCCTTACCACATTGAAAACATGTTGATGCACCTTATGTTGAATGTTATATCCTTTAAATGCCCATAAAGAGATTTAAAAAATTATCCTCCAAGATGTTCTTTACCATGAAACTCAACATTTAGAATTTTTTAATGTGCTTTGTAATTGAATCTCTTCACCAAAGATTTATTAGTTGGATAAATAATGTGTTGCTCTTAATATCCCAAAAATATGCCATCAATTCATTCGTAAAATTGAACCAAGAGACAATAAAATCATTTTTTTGTTCACAAAGCCATTGGTACCAAGAAAATTGATCAGGTTCTAAATACAAGGACGCAAGAGTTATCTTTTGTAATGTTTGCACTTGGTGTAGACCAAAGAATTGCTTCATTTGGAATATCCATGTGATAGGATATTTACATTTGAATTATGTCTTATCAATCTTAGTAAATAGGTAGTTCATTGGTACCAAGTTAAACCATTGACAATGTAGATATTAAAATGATGAATAACCATGATATGGGATTAATTCTTTATGTTCTCCACATTAATTTCCCTATTTTCATGATTTTCTTACATCCCTAGATCATTTTGTGGAACCTTTCATATAGGCCATGTAAGATCATGGTTGCAATGGAATTTTGCAATTGTTCTACTTGTTTAATCCACAGAATTTTGTAATCATTCCATCTTTTGATCCTTTTCTCCTTCAAGTAAATATTGCAAATACAAAAAATCAACTATTTTCAACATAGTATTAGCCATTTTTTTTAGCTTTGTTATGCAATTTGGATAGATGGTTATGTATCTCTTCACTTTCTTCATGAGTCATGGTTGAATTCTCTAAAGTTTTAATCTGTGTAGAATTTTTTGCAACACCCTTCGCCATGTGGGATAATAATAATATTTACTTATAGTTCTTTTATATTTAACTTTACCACACTTTGTGAATCACACAAAGTGAATCCTCCAATCAAATTTATGTTAATTGCAAGTTATGTACTTTTAAAATTTTGATTTAGACATTGTTCTACATGTCAACCTTGCACATGATATAAATTTGGAATTTCTATACCTCTAATTTTGATGTTTTGGTCTACGGTAGTTAATATGTCTTCTCTAAATGTCATAAGTTTGACTAAATTTTGATGTGCCAATAAAAAGTTATGGAAAATATCCCAAATTTTGTTGTTTTTTGTCCCTTTTGGGAGAATAAAATTGTATGGCCTACAACGTGCCCATTTTTTATGATCTTTTTCTAGAATTTTAACAAAAATGCAATGGTTTCTCTTCTTTCCATTGAACTAGGTGATACACAACTTAATATTTTCTAGCTTTTGATTTGACAATTTTACTTAGAATACCTATTTGAGACTAGTTTTAGGACTAGTTAAAAGCCCTAGTTTCAATGTCCTATATTTCCACAACTATAGAAAATTAGAACCTAAAATTTGTACCATGTGTACTTCACTATGTTTCTTGAGTCTCCCAAAAATTTCATTATTTGATGTTGGAAATATTGGGAGGGGGATGAATCAATATTTCCTATTATTTTCACACAATTGGTTAGTTTCTTACTTAAAAATTCAAAGCATAACAAAATCCATCAAAACCACATCACATGTAAGAAAGTACACTGGAAATAATGTCCAAACCAAATTGTGTTATGTATGATGTACATACAATATTTACCAGTTGAACTGGAAGGAAGTATAAACTCCCCAAGAGGTTTTACTAGCAATGTGGAAGGAAGCAAATGCTCCCTAAAGTTTGGGTTCCCAAACTAGGGATAATGGCTCAGTTACAATGATTTGCACTCAAGTCACTCCCACTACCACTGTTGTTGGTCTCCTACTGCTATCCAACATTGTTTTCGCTACTACCATTGACAAAGGCTTCTCATATTGTCATCCATTGTTGCTTCTCCTACATCTAGTATTGGTACACTTCATCATTCATCCAATGTAGTTATTGTCTACTTCTACTATACTACTTCATACTTCTGTCATTGATTACTATTGCTGCTACTTTCACAAATATTACTCCAAACCTATTGCCACTTCTTCCACTATTAACAATTTGCAACGGTTATGTCAATCAAGGTCACTAGTCATCATTGTCATATCTCCACGGCTCACACAAGATCAAACCCAACATAGTCATTCTCTGGGAAGCGTTCAGGTTATTAAGCAACTATATGTTGCTGAAGATTCTCATGATGTTCATGAAATTCAATGTTGTATGTCAACAAGCTCATTTTCATGTCATGTCATATGTCCAAGATATTATTGTGAAAATTCAAAATCCCTGAATCACTACTGCAGCAATTGATTATATTTCTCCTACTGAATCAATTTATTTACAATATTATACTGTAAACATCAAAATAAATACAATTGTAGCCTTCAAAAATTAAATAATACACAGAAAAAAGAACTGAGCAAGAAAGAAATATCACACACAAGTGACATCGTTGTTTTTGGATAAATGTCCCCGGGAAAACCCAATGTGGGAAAATCGGTGCAGTAGCTGAGGGTTTGAATTATTATGTAGTAATTTTTTAGTACAATTCTTCGGATGCCCAAAATGGAAATCCTATACAGATATCTAACTGGAAAAAAAGATAGTGAGATGATCTCACCTCGTCACTGGGAAATCTGGCACTGATTTGCATTGGAGATGAACCTCTGCGTGGTCTCTGTGTAGTACTGTGTCACACCCATGCAGTTACTACATCACTGCTGCTGAGACTGTGTTGCACCTCCTATAGATCCTCTACTCATTGGAAAATTTGGCTCTCTGGCCTCTCGGTCTCACACCCTGGCTCCGATACTAGATCCATATTATTCCCTAGCAGAAATGTGAACTCCCTTTGAAGCTCTGCGCTGCCACAATGTAGCTCTACCCTGCCTCTGCGTGGCCCTGTGCTACCTCTCTAGACTACTCTCTGCCCTCCCTGCCTTTCACTCTCTGAATCAAGAAAAATTCCTCCGGGAAATTATCCCTACCCCTCACTGCAATAAATCTCCTCAATCACCTTCTCCGACAACTGTTGCGTTGCTCTCTTGAGAAAATCGATCTCTAATCTCTCACCCAATGTATTTTCCAGATGCCCATCAAGCCTCTTCTTATAATTCTCTCGTTGATTAATCAACAACCTAGATTAGATTCTATTCAGTGGCTCATATCATTTTGACTTGATCCTCGTCCTATTTTAGAAGTTTCACCCCTAGTTTAATTAATACCCTTTAATTATTTTAATTTCTTATGTTTATACTTAGGCATCCATTAAAATTAATTAATTATTTTAATAAAACTGTGTCTGGGTGGAATTTCCCAAAACTATTTCTGGGTATTCTGGAGTACATGTGTCCTAGCCTCCCTGCAAATTTTAAGGCTTAGACAACATTTGATGCTACCA
Organism: Pinus taeda; assembly: GCA_000404065.3. Classification (NCBI taxonomy): domain Eukaryota; kingdom Viridiplantae; phylum Streptophyta; class Pinopsida; order Pinales; family Pinaceae; genus Pinus; species Pinus taeda. The sequence continues at coordinate 34,536 of APFE030181748.1, forward strand.
AAAATCAACACTCCCTCTTAGCAAGGAATGTGCTCTAGCAATGCAACCCACTGAAGCATCATCCTGACTTTGTAACATCTCCCTCTGCGTTGCTGATGTCTGACATCACTACCCACCAACTACTGCGCAAATGTTGCATCTGTGTTGCTGTTGACTCTACATGTTTCCACCAACGGCATCTGAACTACAACCTTCTCCAATTGTCGTTGTTTCCTTCTGCAACAAATACAACGAAAAAACATTAAAAATATTGAACAGAAATTCAACATGATGCATCTGTTGCTGGAATTCTGACTGCTGATAGTCTCTACGCTTACCCTTTGAAGCCTCTGTATTGTTGCTGACTCTGCACTGTGCCAACTGCATTGCTACCAACTTTGCTCTGCGTTGCTCAGTCTCTAGCGCTCCTAACCACTACAACTATCACTCTAGCACTCCTCTGCACCAACTAACACTAGTCCATCATGCTACTTCTGATTATGGGATCCCGTAGCAAGGTCTTGATCCAATAGGTGGACTTCCTAAAGGATCCTTCCCATTTGTGGTTCTTTCAAACTATAGTACTAGATCACCCCACCTCTCCCCTAGAGGTAGCTGGGAAATCATGGAAAACTCCACCTCCTTGATCTTTGTGGTTGTAGCCTGTGGATCATGTTTCTCGTCCTTGTCCTTCTTCTTGAGAGGACATTGTGTAGCGTAGTGACAAATTCACTACACCGGAAATATTTGATCTTTGAGACGTCCTTCTTCCACCTCCACTGCTCCTACTGCCTCTTTGATGCAGGGGTTGCATTCTCCTCCTCCTCCTAGGGCTTCACCCCACTGCTATTGTTGCCATCAAGTTTTCATTTGACTAAGTCTTGCCTCATCTCTTCCTGTTGAAGAGCTGCTCACATCCCTTCCAAATCCGGAAATTTCTCCATGCCTAAGATACTCTGGACAAATACTTTCCATTCTTATGAGATTAAATTCAGGGCCAACCGCACCATTTATGTAGGCTGAGGTGATGACCCTACTGCTGCCAATTGATCTCGGACTTCCTGAGGCTTCTATAGGAACATATCATTGTGTTCCCCCTTCTCCATCCTCGTAGATCTCATTTTCTCCTCCAAGTACATCTTTCGTTGCTCGGAATATCCTTGATACAACGTAGCCAAGGCATCCCACATATATTTGGTCGTCCCTTTGCGAACAATGTGACATAAAACGTGATCCCTCACTCCGTTGAGAATTAACCGCTTGGCCTTCGTCATTTCAGCCTAGTACTTCTTGAGCAGATCTGCACCGACATGTTCAACTACCACACTATCGACATAGGCTTTAAGATCATGCTCATCTAGAAGGCAAGAGATCCTAGCCTTCTAGATCACATAGTTGGATGCTTCATCCAATTAATCTCGATCTCTCAGCCCACTGGCTTCCATCTTTACCAACAAAAAGTTGAACTGCTCCCTCTCTCCTCTACGTAGCTGCTAGGTTGGCCTACACACTCCCTGCTGGAGTTAGTAGATCTGCTCCTCGCTACTACTGCTCAACATTGAGAAATAAAATTCCTTGGCTCAGAATTCACAAAGGAAGAAATTCCCTCAAAATGTGTCTCCTTTCTTCTTCTGGCATTTTTCTACCCCAACAAACTACTGTAGAAAATTGCGTCTCACCTCAAGACTGCTCTGCGCTAAAGCTTCTGCTGCATTGTTCCCTTTGCTACCGACAAATCTCGATCGGGAAATCCTACCTCTCTGTCAACTCACTTATAGAGAGATTTTCCTTGAGAATATTTTCCTCCTGTCCTAGATTGCCCAATCCCTCTATGGATTTGATCTGCTGCCTATGCAACACTTCAATTTCCCTCCTCTTCAATGTTGGGCTCTTTTGATCTGCTCTCTTGCTTCACCTACACTTTGATACCATGTGAAAATTCAGAATCCCCAAATCACTATTACAACAACTGATTATATTTATCCTACTGAATCAAGTTACTTAAAGTATTATATGGTAAGCATAAAAATAAATACGACTGCAACCTTCACAAATTAAATAATATGCAGAAACAAGAATTGAGTAAGAAAGAAATAGCACACATAAGTGACACCGTTGTTTTTGGACAAATGTGCCTGGAAAATCCCAATGTGGAAAAACTGGTGCAACAACTGAGGGTTTGAATTATTACGTAGTAATTTATGAGTACAATTCTTCGGATGCCCAAACTGGAAATCCTATATAGAGATATAATTGGACAAAAAGATAATGAGATGATCTCACCCTATCACTGGGAAATTCAGCATTGATCTACACTGGAGATGAGCCTTTGTGCTGTCTCTATGCAGTATTGTGTCACACCCACGCAGTCACTGTGTCACTGATGTTGGGATTATGTTGCACCTCCTCTCGATCCTCTTCTCACTTGAAATTTCGACCCTCTGGCCTCCCGATATCACATCCTGACTCTAGCACTAGATCCTGATTGTTCCCTAGCAGAAATACAAAATCCCTTTGAAGCTCTACGCTGCCACAATGTAGCTCTACATTGCCTTTGGGTGGCCCAACGCTGCCTCTCTAGACTACTCTCTACCCTCTCCGCCTTGCACTCTTCAGATCAGGAAAGCTTCCTCTGGAAAATTATCCCTACCCCTTGCTGCAAGAAATATCCTCGATCACCTTCTCCGATAACTGTTGCACTGCTCTCTTGAGAAAATCGATCTCTGATCTCTCACCCGATGTATTTTCCAAATGCCCATCAAACCTCTTCTTATAATCCTCTCGTTGATCAATAAACGACCCAGATCAAATTCTAATCAATGGCTCAGATCATTTTATATTGACCCTGGTCCTCTTCTAGAAGTTTCGCCCCTAGTTTAATTAATACCCTTTAATTATTTTAATTTCCTAAGTTTAGACTTAGGCATCCATTAAAAATAATTAATTATTTTAATAAAACTGTCTTTGGGTGGAATTTCCCAAAATGATTTATGGGTATTCTAGAATACATGTGTCCTAGCCTCCCTGCAAATTTTGAGGCTTAGAGCACATCCGATGCTACCAAAAATCAACAACTATCACTATCAAAGTCACACATCAAGGTCTTAGTTGTGTTAAGGTCATTGGTATATCAAGGATCTCTGTTAAGCACGTCTGTCATAAAACATAATTTGTTGCCAAGGGTTTCTGCTATCAGATCATGGTCTCATTGTCACTTTTGTCAATCATTGCAATATGGGAATGCTATATTGTCCAACCATTCAAATATGTTGTTATATAGGTTACATAAAGAATTACTGCCAAACCTCATGCACTAATGCCTAGAAAACTCTGCTCAATTGTATCAATTTGTCATTGATACATTGCAAAGCTTAGTTCAAAGTGATCAACACTTGTCTAATCCATCTCTTAAATGCATTTGAGTGTACACATTTCATTGTAGATTATGACATAGGTATATTGTCATAAATGAAAATTGACTTTAAAAGAATTTACTGCATTCAAATACAATTGCATGTCCATCAAATGTTCCCTCACGCATTTTGGCAACAATTATACCTTTGTCCTATTTAACACAAAATCACAATTGTGTAACCAAAATCATTTATATGTTGATATTGTTGTTGATGTGTTATATCGGGGTTATTGATTGTACATGCATTGAGCACAGCATGTCCATCAATCCAATCACACAAGCAATCGCCATAACCATTCATACAAGACTAAAGTCTTTGCTAAGGTCATTGTAGTCTTCGCCTTGCTTTGGTTCTCTCTCATAGACCTTAGAAACGCTTTGTATTGAAACAAAGGTCCTTGAAAACTTAGGTTCCATCATGGCTTTGTTGGATGATGTTTCGGGTTGTTGAGCCTTTAATTTAATGGACCACAGGCTACATAATATTAGGCCGCAAACTTAATCCCTAAGGTCCACCACTATGCACGCCCTTGTGTTGCATAAGAAGATATAGGACCACATTTAGAAATGGGATGTGTTGAGGTGCCAAATCTCTTTCATTGGTAAGAGCCATAAGAGTCATGTGCTTCGATGAAATCACATATCAATGAGAAAAATATTTCAAAGACACACACAATCATACCACTGTAATTGTTAGACATCCAGAGATGAGGTCACACATAATTGAATGCCTCAGAAGTAGATCCAGGTCGCAAAAAAACAAAAATTACTTTTGCACACTTTCATATTTCATGATGTGGAGTCATCATTCATGCCTTTTCATTGATTCTATTCACACTCCAAATAAGACAAAAATAATGCTTAGAAATATATCTTTTTGGAGAACTGGAAGATTTATTCAAGACTACAATTTTCACTTGCAACATGATCCAATGATTCCCAAGGATAGGTCATGATCACTTTAGAACTTCGTTAACCCATTTGATCAATGACGTACCAAAACCTATGAAATAGTTTCAAGATTCTTCTTTAGCCACAAGGAAATCACCAAATTTCTCTTCATAGAATAAGCATCAACTTGTATTGATTTGTTCCAACATGCATCATGTTGTCATGTGGATTCAAACTGAAATGGGTTCCGCACTTCGTCTATCAAACTTCAAGGGTCAACATACTATATTCAGAGGTGTAGCTTGCAATGAACACAACTGATTCCAATCACAATATTCACAGATGTAATCAAATGAAACTCCACCAGGGTCACACTTAGTAGATAGAGGAAGTCTTAATTCATGTAGATATTCCTCAAATGTGCATGGTGAACAAGATCACAACAGTTAACTTTCAACATCATGAATTTATTGCAAGTTGAAATATATTCAGAAAAAAAGCTAAAACCCCAAAAAAATATGAAACGAGAATGACCAAAACCCTTAGCGAGAATTGTGTTTAGCTCCAAAAAAAATATAGTGCCAAGCTCCCAAATAATTTTTCGTAACTCCTTATTTTAGATAAATTCCCAAAGCTTTGATACATAAGAAGATTAGACAAGCCCCTATTTTTATAGTGATACAAGGAATTTTTATGTGGAGCCAACATACCTAAAAGGAAAGAAATAATGAAATTCAAATTTGGTCCAAAACTATTATTTGAAATTTTAAATTAATTTGGAGCCCAAAAATAATTTAAATTTTGACTCAAGATTTTGGTCCAAACCCTTGGTCCAATCCCTAGTTGAATTATGGTTTTCAACTTTATGCTATGACTTCTAGATGCAAAGAGATTTCCACATTCACTCGTAAATGTTGTCATGCCATCAACCTTCAATCCTTTTATGCCACATTGATTTGGTGATCAAATTTAGTGCTAAAAAATAAAAGTGTGTGACAAAGCTTGAAACCTATACCATTAGATAGATCTTGACGATCTGAATCCAATGCAACTTGAATCATTCAAAATCAATATCGTATGCTCCCGATATCGCGTTCTAGTAGAATTCTCAAATAGGGAAAAATTTGCAAAATTGACAGGGTGACTGTACATTTTGGGTTAGTGGTAGGCTACCACTCGACCTCTCTAGATTGGTCCAAAAATTATAAATTTCACTGGCTCATATTTTTTTTTAATATTTATGGGTTCAATTTTTTTAATTAAAATGTAGGGATGACTGTGTATTTGAAGGGCTAATGGTGGGAGGCCACGTGGTCTCTAGGAATAAGTGCAAAATTTTGTATGAGGAGACAAGGGCACCCATAGGATTTGAACTACAAACCTCTGGCAAGCAACAACAACCATCCACTCATGCACTATCGCACACGAGTCTTAACCATGGTGTTTGCGGCCTTTACTTAAGGGTGAAGTGGCACACATATGGGGAAAGGGCCAGGGCTAAGCACTAACCCATGGCTACACCCCACACTAAAAGACCATGGTGGAGGGAGATTAGGGCTAAGGATTAGCCCCGTCTCACAGTCTTGACACCCACACCATGAAACCACACTTGAGCCATAACACAAAACCACAAGCGGAGAGTGGAGGGGACCAACCCTAGGCCACATGCGACCAATACGACCACCAACACGGAGTAGAAGGGGGCTTAGCCCTAGGTGCTTGTAGTGGGGCCAGTCCCGAGTCATATAACTTGTCACATGACCGTACCCTGTGAGGGTGCCTGCGCCAGGTGGGCACCAAGACTAGGTTTTATGGGTGCATACGACCATGACACAATGTGTTGGGGGGCCGCCCAACGGAGGAAGGTGGTTAGCCCCGACCCTTGGGCACGTAGCCCCCATATGATCACATTTTTTGGAAACTGGGAGTTAATGGACAGTTTAACTGTCTGACAATTTCGCCTATCAGGCGGTATTGTAGACCAAGTTCACGCGTCGATTCCGGGTTTGGGGCGCTCAGGCCAGGTTTGGGTTGAATTGTAGGATGGTGAACATAAGAAGTTCATGAGAGAACTTGAAAGCTCGTAACTTTTGGATTTTTTTTATCCAAATTGAGCTCAAAAAGAGGTTGCTTAGGGGTTTTTGGATGTTCTGAATCCATTGGTAACCTTTATTCTCTAATTTGAGCACATATACAAGGTCTTTTGCAGGTTTGAGACTAAAGGTGTATGGATCAGTCAGGGTTTGGAAGCAGTTCTAGGAAGTTTTTGAGCATGGAGAAGACCTTGTAGGGGTATTCTCACTTCTAGAAGGTTACTACAATAGTTGTAACTCGCAGGGTACAACCCAAGTTCAACTTATCTTATCATGACGTTTTGATTATATGTTTTAATGTGGAATTGAAGCATGCACATGATGTTTTTAACTCATATCAGTTGAAGTATGCCATCTTTGAAGGAGGTGTTTTGAGTTATTGTTGTTATGAGAGTTATTTATAGGAGAACATTACCTTGTAGGGGTAATAACCACTTATTTACCTGTAGAAAATGTTTATATACTTCATTGATAATGAATATATGAGTGGTCTAGTCATGTTGATAGGCTTGAAGATGTAGCACGGGAGGGGTGAACTCCGTCAACAAACCTTTGTCTTTCTCTTCTTTATGCCTTCATGGATTATGTGTATTATGTTCATTATGTTCAGTTACATATGAAGACAAATTAATATTTGAAGAGACATTGAATAAACCTGTTGTTTCAAAATCCATTTTTAATCTTACAAAGCGTTGACACGATCCTAAGTTTTGTTTTATTTGATTTTGGAAAAGAGGAAGAAATCACCTAATCCGGGTTTTGTTTTATTTGATTTTGGAAAAGAGGAAGAAATCACCTAATCCAATTTTAGATTAGTTTGGTATCAGACCACCAGGTTGACCAAGTTGCAAGATGGGCAACAAAAAGAATCTCTAAGAGCTAGAGGAGTAGAATTTGGCTCTTTGGATGGAGAACATAGAATTGAGAAGGATGTTGGAGATAACTGAAGAAGACACATGCGTTTTGTATTGTAGAAATTTCTTGACGAGCAAGTTACAAAAAGCTCTACTCCTGCACCAACAAGGGAAACCTCCAGAATGAGGCCAGTGTGTGGTCATGGTTCAAATAGTGGTTTTAAACCATATGTGGAAGATGTTGCATGTGCTTTTTACAAACATCTTCAAGAAGCACACCATATTCCAATGGAAAAGAGTGGGTGGCTAGAGTCATCTATAAGTTGGCCATCATCGTCATCATCAAAAGCTAACAAGATGAATGAAAAATTTAAAGAGGTAGTACCTCAAATTCCACTCCTGTTTTCGTATATAAAAACTCTTTCACGGTGTTTGAGAAACATACCAAGGGCATAGGTATGAATTTTCTTTCCAATATGGGATATGAAGGTGGAGGCTGTGGCAAAAATGGTTAAGGTATTACCAATTCGATTATGGTTGAGGAAAGACCGAAGTAGCAGGGATTGGGATATAGCTAAAAGGAGTTTGGAGAATGCTCCAAATAGCTTGAGGTACATCAAACATCTCAGCATGAGATGTCACCACCTTGTGACATTCGTCGAAGTTGCAACTCCAGATACATGTATAACTCTCAAGAGTGTTTTCCAATGCATGGAAATTTTGAATTCTTGTGGAATTAGTACCCTTGTACATTTTGTGATGCTTTTGACCATTGTGTGGATGTATGTGAGAAAAGTATGATAATGGTTAAACAAATGAACCAAATTTTGGACATCAAGCATAATGAATTTATTTTACATGAGCGAAATTCTATGTCATCAAACAAGAAGAAGTTTTTCTGTGCTCATTATGAAGTGCATGGACATGACACTGAACGATGTTGGAAGTTGCATCCAGAACTTCATTCAAAGAAAGGTAAAGAGATTATGTTGCATAATGAAAGGAAAACAAAAGGTGAACTCTCACTCGGCAGAAGCTGGTAAAGGAGATGGCTGCAATGGCACCTCGCGCTAAGGTTTTCAACGTGGCCGCATTCGCAGAGGCTGGATCACCCCAGAATCTGCTGGAAACTGAGGCTCCACATCTCCAAAATGAGCATGCACATATTTTCTATGAACATTATCAGAATTGCGGCACACGGAAGGTTATCCTCGTTGCGGAATCCACTTTTACACCCATAACTGACCTCCCAGACAAGGCAGTGACAATCTGTAAGCCGATCTCCTTGAGCAAGATCTGTGGCAAGAATAAAAACCCCTGCCACCGTTCGGCTGGATGGATGCAAAGTGACCAGAGTAGGGAAATCACGGTTGGTCCAAAATATGACTGCACGGGCGTATGGGAAGATGAGAACTATCAAGTGGATGGCCAGACCTGGGGCTTCCCCACGGTCATCAGACAACCCATGTTGGCCGCCTGCGAGTACCGAAAGACAGATGAGAAAAGCAGTCAAAACCCGATTCCAGGATCAATCGGATTGCATGACACCAATGTTGAATGCTTTGGAGCTGCTGGATTACACTTTGGACCTGCTAAGGCAACACCTTGGAATTTGTTGGAGGTGGACATTTCCCTTCCACAGTGGGAGGATATATAAGCCCCAGATCTGCCATCTTTTCACCATGTCTTGCTTACCAACCAGTGAATCGGGGCCTATTCCGCAGGGACACAGATCCCCTGCCTCCCACCGATCTAACGAGGGGTTGCATCAAAGGGCTGAAAGGGCGAACAACACTTGGCACGGCAGAGCCAGAGCACATAGATTTGACCTTTAAGGCAGATCGACAACAGAAGGACCAGATGCACGACACCGGGTTAGGCGGATCAGGATCAGAACCAGAACCCAAGCTACAGGTAACAAAAACTTGTTTTCAGATTTTTATTAAGACCCCTGTGGAGAAAACCAGTCTAGTGTGGGTACATGCAGAAAGCACCATTATGCAGTTGAAATAGAAAATATGGGCATTGATGGGATACCCTGTTTATATCCAACATTTGGTCGGTGGTAGGTGGTCCCTTCAGGATAGCAGAACCCTGAAAAACTATGATATTAGCCCAAAAACAACCATTGCTTTAAACCTTAGGCTGAGAGGAGGGGCTCTGCCCCAGGGACAACCAAGCTCCTCAGGAGGAGACAAGGGAAAAAAGACTGCATCTCAGAATCAACCCAAGGGAGGCTCCTCTTACAAAAACATATTACAGGGTAACAGAGATCCAGGGTCCTCTCCAGATCAAGGTGGATATACACTTAGACCATACATAGTAGATCAACTAGGGAAAACCCCAGCCCTCAACTTTGATTCTATAGGACTTGAAGATTTCGTTAAGACATATGAAACATAGGCCCTAATATGCCGATTTAACAGTTTTTGGCCAAAGCCAATGGATCTATTTCACTGGATCTTCACCAATTGGACCATGGAATGTGATATACATTTATGCTCCAAGGGTTTTTTTATAGTTAAATTCGTATCCATGGAAGTCAGCGATACAATCATCAGTGCTGGGCCTTGGTTTTGGGGAACATTGGGTCTTTTTATGATCCCATGGTTTCTAGATTTTGATCCAAACAAAATGACTGTCTCTAAAATGCCTGTCTGGGTCCGCCTATATAACCTCCCCCTTCACTTTTGGAGTGAACGCGTTTTGGAAGGAATTGGGAACAACATAGGGAAATATATCAAAACAGATCTGGAAATGACTGATGAGAGGATCTACACTTTTGCACGCATGTGTGTGGAAGTAGATCTAAGTAAAGGACTGCCGGAAAATATAAGGCTGGTATACAAATAACAAAACTGGATGCAAGGACTAGACTACGAAAACACTGCTTTCAGATGCAGGAACTGTAGCTTGACAAGAAACTTGCAAAGTACATGCCCAGAAGCCAAGAAAGCAACCAATAAAAAGAAGCAGAAAGGGAAGCAGAGGAAAGGATGGCATTTCCCCCCTCCTGACTCAGAGGACGAAGAATCAGAAGCAGAGGAGGAAGTTACCCCCACAGAGAATTATGAGCCTTCCCAAGGAAAGGAGACCCAAAAGGAAACTATATCAGACAACAAGGTTTCACAGTTCCACTCAAATCAGGTAGAGAAGGCAAGCGAGGATCTGAGTATGGGAGGGATCAAACAGCATCACCACTCAGATACTTCAGACTCAAACAAGGATACAGCCTCACAGAAAGCAGAAACACAGTTAGTCCTAGCTTCAATCGAGCCCACTCAAGGAGAGTGGTGCAAGGTCAAAAAGAAGAAGGGGAGAAAAACATGAGGTGTGAGTCCTCTACTCACTACCGAGAACCAATTTTTCTGTCCTTTTCTCCTTTCTTTTTTCTTTTCTTTCCTTTTTTCTAAATGCACGTTAGGTTTGGTACGTTGCATTGTGTGCGAAAGCACTAGAGCCCAATGGGCAACTTATGGAAATGCTTCAATGCATCTGCTTTGTGTAACTTTTCATTTTTTAAATAAAAGGTTACCGCTTTTTTCCTGTGGAAAAAAAAAAAGGAAAACAAAAGGTGGCAAAGAGGACTCTCCACAATCCTAAGTGACCTTCAAGACAAAAAGATGTAAGAAAAGAACCCATAAGCCTAGGAGAGGCAAAGTTTGGGTACACTTATTGTAAAGTTATTTTGAAATTTTTTGTAAATACTTGTTGTCAGTACCTGTTTAGGTACTTTTGTAAAGTGAAAGTTATTGTCGCTATGTTCAACAAATAGATGTTTTCATTGATGTATGCATTGACTTGTTATAAGTCCACATGTTCTAGGACTTTTGTGAATGTACAAGATTGTCGTTCAAAGTTGTCTACAAATTGTCATATGTTCAGTAATACAAGTATTCAATTTGAAGCTTGTGTGAATTAAATATTTGTTTCTAAGATTTTATGAGATGACTATGTATTGTAGGCAAGGTCAATCATATCATGGAAATTTTGCAGTAGTGTACTTTTCATGTATAAGCTCAGCTTGAAGATGTTAAAGAAAATTTAGTTTGTTTCTAATTTCCAAGATGGAGTCAAGTTTGTCTTCAACCGTTTAAACTTCCAGATGAAGTGTTTTTGAAGCCATGCAAAGATGCGATTAAAGAGATTGTTCAGATTCCATTCATCGATATTTTGTTCCTGCAACAACAATAATAATGTTGGCTCAATTCTTAATAGGGCATCAAGTCTTCATGAGGATGATAAGTGAGATGCCTTGGTTGAGGCTTAGAGGGCACTAATTGAAAAATTGCAGTTGGATTGGGTTTTGGGGTATTTTTGAGTTCCAACCTATTTATATTGACTAGGAAATTAAAATTTTGGAGTCCAAAAGTTCCTGGCGGGGAGGTGTGATCAGGTGATCAAATTTAGTGCTCAAAATAAAAGTGTGTGATAGAGCTTGAAACCTATACTATTGGATAGATCTCAACGATCTAAATCCAACACAACTTGAATCATTCAAAACTGATATTGTATGCTCCCGATATCGTGTTTTGATTGAATTCTCAAATAGGGAAAAATTTGCAGAATTGACAAGGTGGCTATACATTTTGGGTTAGTGGCAGGCTGCCACTTGGCCTCTCCAAACTGGTCCAAAAATTATTAATTTGATTGGCTCAATTTCTTTTTAATATTTGTGTGTTTGATTTTTCTTTTATTAAGATGTGAGGTTGATTTTGTATTTGAAGGGCTAATGGTGGGAGGCCATGTGGGCCAATTGGAGGCTACCACGCGGCCTCCAGGGATAGGTGTAAAATTTTGTGTGAGGGCCTAAGGGCACCCACGGGTTTCGAACCACAGACTTCTGCCAAGCAACAACAACCATCCACCAACACGTCATCGCACATGAGTCTTAACCATGGTGTTCGTGACCTTTACATAAGGTTGAAGTGACGTACATATGGGGAAAGGGCCAGGGCTAAGCCCTAGCCTGTGGTCACACACCACACCATAGGAGCATGGCGGAGGGAGCCTAGGGCTAGGGCTTAGCTCCAACCCATAGTCCCAACACCCACACCATGAAACCACACCAGAGCCATAACAAAAAACCATGGGTGAAGATCGAAGGGGGCAAACCTCGAGCCACATGTGGCCAATACAACTACTGACATAGAGTAGAAGGGGGCTTAGCCCTAGGTGCTTGCAGTGGGGCCAACCCCAAGTCATATAACCTGTCACATGACAGCAGCTTGCGGAGTTTTGGTCGTGCGCGCCAAGTGGGCACCAAGCCCAAGTTTTATGGGTGCATACGACCATGATGCAACATGTTGGGGGCCCAATCAGTGGGGTAAGGTGGTTAGCCCTAGCCCCAGGGCACGTGGCCCCCATACGATCACATTTTTCGGAAACTAGGAGTCAATGGACAGTTTAATTGTCCAACAATTTCACCTGTCAGGTAGGATTGCAGGCCATGTTTACGCACCGGTTCTAGGTTTGGGGTGCTCAAGCCAGGTTTATGTTGAATTGTAGGATGGATAACATAAGAAGTTCATGGGAGAACTTGAAAGCTCGTAACTTTTGGAGTTTTTATCCAAATTGAGATCATAAAGAGGTTTCTTAGGGGTTTTAGGATGTTTTGAATCCATTGGTAACCTCTATTCTCTGATTTGAGCACATATGCAAGGTCTCTTTGTAGATTTGAGACTAAAGGTGTATGGATCAGTCAGGGTTTAGAAGCAGTTCTAGGAAGTTTTTGGGCATGGAGAAGACCTTGTAGGGGTATTATCACTTCCAAAATGTTACTACAACAATTGTAACCAATAGGGTACAACCCAGGTTCAACCTCTCTTATCATGAAGTTTTTACTATATGTTTCAATGTGGAATTGAAGCATGCACATGATGTTTTTAACTCATATCAGTTGAAGTATGCCATCTTTGAAGGAGATGTTTTGAGTTTTTGTTGTTGTGAGAGTTCTTTGTAGGATAAAATTACCTTGTAGGGGTAATAACCACTTATTTACCTGCAACAAATTTTTATGTACTTCATTGGTACTAAATATATGAGTGGTATAGCCATGTTGACAGGCTCGAAGATATAGCTCTGGAGGGGTGAACTCTGTCAACAAACCTTTGTCTTGCTCTTCTTTATGCCTTCATGGATTATGTGTATTATGTTCATTATGTTCAGTTACATATGAAGGCTAATTCATGTTTGAAGCGATATTGAATAAACTTGTTGTTTCAAAACCCATTTTTAATCTTGCAAAGCATTGACATGGTCCTAAGTTTTGTTTTATTTGATTTTGGAAAAGAGGAAGAAATCACCTAATCCAATTTTAGATCACACATCATCACAAATTGTTTCCAAAACGCTCAACCCTTGGGGTTTTTGACCCTAAATTGGGTCTTCAACTTTGACTGAGCATTTCTCACAAACTGTGAGGTCGCTCGAGACACTCCATATGTTAATAGAATCAACATGATGAGGAGAATGTGATGGCGAGGGTCTCCAAGGAAAAATCAACGATCTGCATCAACACAATCCTCAATAATTATGGGGAGTGTCTATCATCTAGGAAACCAAACCCTGTAGCTAGGGTTTTTTCAAGCTGCATCATCCCCTGCATACCTATTCCTACTCCTACTTTGACATCAGTGACACCATGCTCATGCTTGTACCTACACCCGCTTTGAAAATCAATGACAACATGATCAAGAATCTCCCCCTTTGTCATTGATGTCAACACACCAGTCATGATTGGCATGTTACATCATTCATCTCTCTCTCCCCCTCCCTTCATTCTTCCAATTTTCTCTCCGCTTTGACATCAATGACAAAGGGTGACTCCCCCTAATAATTTTCCTGCTTCTTGTGGACTTGTGATGTAGCTCCCCTTGATAATGTGCTCTTTTGTTGCATCATCAAATAGACTCTCCCTGTCAACATGCTTTCATGTTGCATCATGGGTTCCCCCTGACAATATTCCATCCAATTGTGCGAGAATTTATTGTGAGGCATGTTTTCTCAGCCAGAGCCTGGTGGTCTTGTCTTCTTGCTTGGTGACTGCTTCTCTTTCCCGGTTCCGTGAAGTCCAAGTTAATTCACTTCTACAATCTCGTGCAAAATTGCCAAGATTATGGCATAAATAACACTCTCTGTTTGATCTCAATAATGAAGCAAAAGAGTTGTAATTGGTCTTCTAGCTTTCAGTGTTAGTTGATTTGTTCAAGACCTTGACTTTGGGCTTCTCTCCATTTTCGGCATGAAGCTTCCTTTCATGAGACTTCTTTTCTTCCTTGACATGTGGTTGCTCTTTGTCTTTGGGATGAGATTTATAATCATGTGGCTACTCTTTATCACGGGGATGGGGCTTCTCTTCTTCTTTGACATGTGCCTACTCTTCATTATTGAAGTATGAGGGCTCACCAACATATCCAAGACCTAACTTGATAAGTGGTGATATCTAAGAATTGATAATTTTATCCAAGACTTGTGAACTCCTCAATTTTTGTTTAGCTTGTCTATTTCTTCTCTCATTGTGACAATTTCTTGCTCATGGTTCATGATATATTCTTCCTTCTCCTTCATCTGTGTCCTCGCAACTTTGTCCTTCCTTTTGGCCTCATCAATTTCCCTTTTTTAGAGAGGTGATTTGATTCCCTTTATGTTGCTTGTTCCATTTATTTGGCTTTTCTTTTTCCTTTTCCTTGAGTTGGCTTGTTAGTGTGCTTTATTTCTTGTTTTCCTCTTCCAACATGCTTTTGAGATGCTCCACTTCCTTCTTTACTTCATCAATTTCATGATCCTTTTCTAATGTGTGTATATTTTTAGTATGAGCTTCAAGTCACATGATGTCAGCTAAGGAAAATCTCCAATTATCATAATACTTCATCTTTTCAACCTTCAGGTCTTCATGTTCTTTGTAAAGATTGTTGTACATTCTTGTGGTTCTATCCCCATCCAGTGTCATTGTTCGAAGCTTGTCTTTGAGGGAATCAACATCTTCTAAATCAACAACCATATTATCTTCAACTGCAAACTTCTAGCGGTTAAAATTCAAATGAATAACATGCTATGATACCAATTATTGGAATCATGATTGTAGTTAGACCAAAACCCACAGGCATTAGTCTCCACTACAATTACCAGACTTAGGATCCACGAGAGGCGGTTAGTCGATGTTGCGAAACACATAAGGAGCATTGAACCCAATGCCCAACATTTGAAATGTCCTTAGAAAAAAAGTATAGTGAAAATTCCAAGACGATTCATTTAAGATTAATTATAGGGCTAGTTAAAATCCCTAACTTCCATAAGTTTTATCTCAGAATATACAATAAACCAAAACCTTAAATTTTCACCACAAGTACTTCGTTATGTCTCCTTTAGCTCCCAAAATTTTCATAGTATGAAACTCCACCAAAAAATATGATGCCAAGATGCATTATTTAAAGGAAAAAAACCCTAGGATTATATCTTCTAAAACCAAATGTTATGTGCCAAACAATCGAACAGAATAAAAGGAGAAATAAAAGTGACTTTATGCCTTGAAAGTGAGAGAGAATAATGAATGTGAAGCCTCTTTGAGGGGGAAATATCCTTTTACAATAAAACAAATGTATAAGATAAGATGGTTTCTAAAACTAGGACTCCTTGGTATATAGGAGACAAAGGGAGAAATTAAAATTAGATGGTCTAGGTAACAACACTAATATAACATATTGTGATCTCTACTATTATTGTTATGTGTTTTTCTCTTGATCCTCTCGTTCATGGTTGTGCTGGTGAGGGGGTCCTCCTTGCCATATCAAGCATTCCAGCCTCTAGTCACTTCATCCTCCAAGACCTAGAAGGATAAACCCTCCAGTTTTGTGAAGAAAATTGAGGAAATTCCAAAGGTCTAGGTTTGTGCTTAGAAATTGAGGAGGATTGTTATGTCTCTACTTGAGAATGGCCTTGTGGGGCAGTTCATGGGGCTCTAGCCATCCGCTTGAAGTCTCAATCTCTGGGTGGAACATAATTAGACCCCCATTAATCAAAGGACCATTCTTTACCTCCTTTTGTGGAAATGGGTTCTTCGTCTTTGTCTTTGAGCACAAAGAAGGTTGAGATCTCATCTCCTAGAGTGTCCATTACTTTATGGGGCCAAAAGGGTTGTACCTATACCAATGGTCTCTTGAATTCAACCCTACGAATGATGTGTTTTCAGTTGTTCCAGTCTAGGTTGCGTTGCCCCACTTTCCTCTACACTACTAAAATGAAGCAACCTTTATATCAATAGGAGATGCACTTGGGAAATACATTGACAGGGAAGAACTAAAGGGTCCAATGTATGCATGTGTTAAGATATGTCTGGAAGTTTATCTAGAGAAAGAACTCCTTGAAGGCATTTAGCTCAAATTGGAAAATTGGTCCTTTATTCGGCATGTAGACTATGATCAATTCCCATTCAAGTGCAAACATTACCATCAATATGGCCATTTTGTCAAAAAAATCCCCAAAAGAGGAGACCAAGAATCTCCTCAATCAGGAGGGAACAATTGGAAAGGCCTTAAGCATAAAAATCCCAAAATAACACACTTCATAGCATCATAGACGTTAGTCCTTCATAGAGCACCCTTAACAATCTAAGAAAACTTCCCTCTTGCACACCTTTAAACAACTTCCCTCTTGCACACCTTTAAACCCCAAGAACACTCCTAGGTTTCTCTTGCGCACCTTAGATCTCTTTTCCACACTTGTACTTGATATTACTACTTGGATACACTCCAAATGTGCTCATCTATCCTTTATTTATAGTGTTTATGTGTTCACTTATGGGTCTAACTTGTAAAAACTAGCTAAGCTAATTTATACTTTTTTGGTTGGGATGACTTGATATAATATCTCTTCATGCCTATGGAGTTAGAGGGAGTGCCATATATCATTCAAAAATTCTCAAAATAAGCTTTTCAACCATATATCCTATGCTCCCATTTGAGCTAGGTATTTAGAGTAAAAATGCTTCAAAGATATGGTATCCAAAATGGGCATAAAAAAATCCAAAAACAATATTTCCAACAATCTCCATCTTGCAGTCTTTATCTTAGACATGACATTAATGAAAACCATATTTCCAATGCTCATGAAGATCTAGACATTAATGCTCATCATATTCTTTTGATTCAAGGTATATAAGGATATCATACAATAACTCACGCATAAGTTTATTCACATTCTCAAAGAAAACATTGTTCATTAATTAGGAATTATAGAAATTTTAGGTGCACTAAAAACAATTTATCATTTGTATCAATCCAACCTCTCTTAGTGGTACATTATAAAATCTGATTTATTTTTTTTCACGAGATTTTGTTCGCTTAGCGTATGTTTGGTTACTTGTTGTTTGAATATATGTATCCATGCCACAAATTTGAATGTTTTTGTAAGCAACATGCTTAAGTAGTTCTTATGTATCATCTATAGAAGAATTAACCTTATTACTATTTTG
Source organism: Pinus taeda (assembly GCA_000404065.3). Lineage (NCBI taxonomy): Eukaryota > Viridiplantae > Streptophyta > Pinopsida > Pinales > Pinaceae > Pinus > Pinus taeda. The sequence continues at coordinate 52,239 of APFE030181748.1, forward strand.
ATTTTCTTTTTTTAACACCTATCAATATCTTTAACAAATAAGATAGTTTTCCTCTTTGAAGATCTCGATGTCTTGATCAAACAATAGTTCTTGGAAACCAGTTGAGGTTTTATCCTTTATATTTTGTGAACTAGACATAACACAAAGTTTCTAATGATGACAATATAATTCTATGTAGGTGCATTTTAGTGGGTGAAGATCAAGTTCATGTCATTAGCCATGTCTCAAAATACAATTGTGACTTTCTTTGTCTCTTGGATGCTTTTAATGATTGGAAGAATAGATGTATGGGGTTTTACTTTATTTTGTAGAGAAATGAAGGTTGTGTGTAGTCTCTAAACTTCTTGTCATTGTTTTGAGATGAGTTCTTTAGCAAACACTTTTTTGTAATGGTGAATCCTTTAAGATGTTGCATTAATTTATTTAAACTCTTTGATTTATTCAAAATCCATTGTTTGCATTGTGCACAATCCTTTCTTATCACTTCCTTTTGAAATTCGACTTCTTTAACCATTCAGTGTTTCAAAATATGGAAACAAATTGAAGTTCATGGTAAGAGAAGGATTTAGGTCGACTTTATTATTCCTCATCTTCGTAATTCTCAATTACCTTATATTTACCAATGCTAGAAAAAATATCTATCATGAGTACATCATACTTACCTTATCATGTCTAGATCTTTATAATTGGGTGGATCATTCACCTAATCATATATAGAAATTGTGATCACCATCATTGTATTTTTCTCCATTGTGTCCAAAAGTCTTTTGAAGCTTGAAAACATACAATATTATGCATAATTCTTTCAATTCGGATTTGGTTGTTCTTTCTCATACCAAAACATGATCAATAAAATATGCTAACAATATTGATTGTATTGTAGTGATTATCCACTTTAATATTATTTTGTTTGATTCTTAGAGAGAGGAAAAATTATCATGAGTTTAGCAATAATGTCAATAATAATGGAATAAAAGTTTAATATTTAGTGAATAAAACCAATAGACTAATTGTGTTATTTTCTTAAATGTAATTTGGATGTATTTAAACATGATGGACAACAATATAGATTTCAATTATAGTAAACCTTACTAGTGTCGAAATACATGGTCAACTAACTACATATATAAACCATCATGCTTAAGAGAAAATATAAAGTAAACAAAAAAGGTAAACACCCACCTTGAATTAACATCCCAATTTTGAATAACATACTTCATTCGATCCTTGGATTAATTCCTCAAAGAGACTCACATTATGTTTCATACCTTAAATATTAATGACGTCTTCTTTAGTCCCTTATCATGCTAAAGGGTCTATTAAATGCCTCATGAGATCTATGATGTCTCCATACAACATTTCTCTAGGGCTATCACACCATGATAGTACATTTTGTTGTCTAAAAACATCGCAGGGCTTAAGTGATATCATCAACATTGAATAGTACATGTGCAAAAAATATAACATTGGCTTGAGATCTCTTAAGCAACATCCAACAAATCAACTAGATGTTGCTACTATAACTAACAAAATGGTTTCACGTCAATGAAGTGAGAATAATTGGTTTTTTTTTTTTTTTTTTTTTTTTTTTTTTGTTATTGTTTTGTAGCTTGATCTTTAAGAGGATGCCTACATGTTGATAAGACGATAATGTGATGTTATGAATATAATTCATAACAATTAAATAAATAAAATAAATATAAACATTAAATAATTAAATATTATTTAGGTTAAATAGTCATTAAATTAAGTGAAAAGGCATGTCTAAAAGACATGCCCATGCACGAAAAGTCACCTGCTGTGGTATAAAAGCAGGGTCCTCATTGTAATCTTATATCATTTAACACTGTTATATATATTAATAAATTATTATTAAAATACCTCTCGTGTATTTTTAACATTCAAGCCTACAAGCTATTAGTTTTGTGCTTCAACATAGTTTTTATGCTACAGTGGTATCAGAGCCATGGCACACGATATAATCATGCGGGTCTTCGAACATTGTTCATAGCACAATGTGCCATTGCGTTCACATCCTGAATGTGTTGAGCAGTTTAGTATTCAAGAAGCATTTCAACGACTAGAAAAATCTTTTGCAGAAGTTAAAGAATGTCGAAACAAGATCAATAATAAGGGAGATGATCTAGGTGAGGATTCAAATAAAGTTGATCGTGATGAGAATGAGGATTATCTAGACCAAGATAATGATTCTGATGATGCTGATATAGATCAAGAAGATTTGGTTTAGAATAAAATGAACACAAAGATGTAATAGATAATGATCCAGATGAACAATATCATAATAAAGCGGAAAATGTTGAAAAAGATGAACAACATGCTCACAATCCCTTTACTCGAGAATGGTTTGACATTAAAAGAGCCATTCCGCAAAAAGAATTAAGAGAAGAAATGAAGCATTTCACTGAACTTCATAGATTTCCTGCAAAAATTGTAATTTCTGACTATTCAAGAATTATGGGCAAGGAAGACATGAAGCGACATTTACAGGAGTTACTCATATATGAAGCTAGAACAATCACAGAGAAGCAATCAGTGAAAATATGGAAGAAAATGAATATAATACGCTTGTTTTGCGAGTATCATTTTCAGAACATAAAATCAGTCATATCTCTGGAAGGAATCATATATTTCAAGAAAGTCATTAAGAAAATCGTAAAAGAAAACAATGCCAAAGAAGTTGGAAAGAATTGTTTTAAATATGTTAAGAAAAGATGTGATGATGAGCACAATCTTGCAATGTTCTTTAATCCAAGCAGCAAAGAAGAGTTTCAAAAGATTTTGGCAGAATAACTTGTAAAGCATGTAGTAGATAAATTTGGAGGTGTATTCAAAAACTCCCTGGAAAAAGAGGACAAGCCATTGCTACGTTCTTTGTACATACTAGTTTTCAAAGCCAACGCTCTTGAACCACTGAGGGATCACTTCCTTGAATATACCAAAAATGAAGGCAATGAGATTGTAACCATAGAAAATATTAAGAGTTATGGACATCTGCAGTCCCTTGCCTTATTGTACGAGAAATCAAGTTCCTCTTATGAGAAGCAACATAAGGCAAAAGTTGATGATGGTATACGACTTTGATATCGACTAGAGAGCTTTATGATTAATATATTAGAACTCATATCCTTGTCTAGTTATTTGGTAGAGATCAATACGAGCCAAGACCCTAGCCCATCCAAAGATTCTAAAGCTGTAAACGGTGTAAACATTCTAGTGAAATACAACAAAAACTTGAGGAAAAGGCCAACTGAGGTGTTTGAGGAATTGAAGGGTAAGGATAGTGTTATTAGGAAGTTGGCTCAAGAATATCAGAGTGTAGGTCCAACGGGTGACGAGGAGGAACTCATGGCGAGTGAGGAATCTCCAAAGAGTTATTAATGTGTAGGAGACTCAAAGGCATCTTTAAAGAGTCCTGAAGGTCTTTATGATACTCCAACACCTTTATGTTCCTGGGAGATAAGCACCTTTGTTGAAACATTTGGATGCAACAGGTGCTTAACAGTGACTCCTTGTGCTTTTTATACTAATTGGGATGATTACCGCAACGCAATTCACCAGACTGGTCTTGTGTATCCTGAAGATCATATAAAAGTCTTGAAACCCCGATTTTTACAAGATTAGGGATTAAGTGTTCAATATGCAATTATGTTCCTTAAAGGATTTAGCACTCGTGCATCATATAATGAACAAAAAGAGTCTCTGATACTCAATAAGATAGATGCTACAGTAGAGAAAATGGTTGGAAAAACTAGGGCTACTTCAAGAAACCTAGAATTGCTATAGTTGCAGGTACGAAAGATGTGTGAAAATGGGTGATACATTGAACCATCGGCGGAAGAATGTTGTCGTCGTGACTCTGCAGTGACCTACGACTGCCGTCGTGGTGACTCTGCGGTAACCTCTGCTGCCATCACTAAGGGTCAGGCCCTCTGTTGTAACCTCGTGGTTACCTCTACTGCCATCACTAAGGGTCAAACCCTCTGTGTAATCTCTGTGGTGATATCCGAGGGTCAAAACCGTTCAGTCAAACCGTGACCATTTGGGGTGGGATGTGACTGTCCATCAGTTAATTAAAGAAATAATTAAATACACCTAAGTTTATAATACATACATATATTTAATTATATAGAATTAAAACTATCTTAAAAAACTATATATATATATAATATATATATATATATATAAGAGTTACTTAAATAAAAAATAAATAAATTATTAGAGATATAAAAAAAATAAAAATTAGAGTTATATATATAAAAAATGATTTTAGATTTAAAATATAATATTACCAATGAGCTATAAGAGAAGAGGATGGCTGATTATTATACATCCAAGACGACATACACTAAGCTGAAGAAAAACCCAAGCGTTAAAGCTTTGAGGACAAAGCTTACTGGAAGGAATAGGGCTATGTTATGACATATAATTCTAACAAATTAGATAAATAGAATAATATTTTTAAATCATAAATATTATTTAGGTAAATAGTCATTAAATTAAAGTGAAAGCTTTAGACCAAAACCCATTTCACAAAGGTCACCTGCTGAGGTATTAAAGTAGGGTCCTCATTGTAATCTTATATCATCTTATATAATTATATATATTAATAAATTATTATTAAAATACCTCTCGTGTATTTTTAACATTTAAGCCTACAAGCTATCAGTTTTATGCTTCAACATAGTTTTTATGCTACATGTGATGTTGCAAAAACATCTAGTTTAATAAAGTATGTTATTTTGACACCACATACCCAAAATTTATTTGATAATAGTAAAATTGATTTTTGATGTTTCACTGACATTTCAAACATAGAATGAACATCAAATTTTGGCCTCAAATGAATAGTGTTAGGATATTCTACCTTCCTCTCCATTGTCAAATTTGAGGTTTCTTGCTCTTCACCTTTGGTTGATAATGCATGATACAAACATTTGATTGGGATTTTGATCTATCTCACTCACAATAGGCCTAACATTTCTTATGTTATGGGTGTTGTGTCTAAATTTATGCAAGGACCCCACAAACTATATTGGAAGGCAACAAAGAGGATTCTTCAATATATTTAGGGAACACAATTATTTGAGATACAATACATATTAGGATTTGATCTTTATTTAGTAGGGTACACAGATTTTCATTGGGCGAGCAATGTTCCATATTACAAGTCCACTTTAGGTTACCTCTTCTCTCTTGGTTCTAGTCTTATTCAATGGTTTACAAAGAAGAAAACTACCATCACTCTATTGACCACATACGCAAAGTATCAAGGAATTGTAAATATAGTGACTAAGGCTATTTAATTGCAACAAATTCTCACACGGTTTGGTATTCAGTAGCACCCGCCATTTATCATTTTTTGTGACAATCATAGTAATTTTCATAACTCATGAGTTCCAATGCACTAGCAATGAACCAAGCACATTGAGATTCATATGTACTTCATTCAAGAATATCTACTTACCTTATCTAATTCATGGGCAAGTCATTGATCTCAAATACTATTTGACTATGGAGGATATTGTTGGCATTTTCACCAAACCTTTTATGGAGGACAAGTTCATTCATTTTACAAGCTCTATTGAGGGTGTGTGGGATGTTTCTTCTTCAAAGGATACCTATACTTATCTCTTCGATCCTTTTTTTTGTGGGGCAGGGTTGTGGGGGGGGAGGTTGTGGTTTGTGGTGGGGTGATGCTTTCCCATTGGGTTTTCCCTTTCCTTAGCTTTGTGGGGATTCTTTTGTACATGACTAGGCTAATATGGCTACACATTTGTCATTACCCATTTTTATTGCCACATGCTCACCTAAGTTAAGCTTGGGAGGGTGTTGATGAGTATAGTGCATGCATCTTGCTAGCATACATTGCACTTGATATTATTGTCTACGTAGTTGTTTGCTTTTGCTAGCATACATTGCACTTGATATTATTGTCCACGTAGTTGTTTGCTTTAGCTTACTTAAATGCATCTTTAGCATTTTAATACACATGTATCAATTAAGCTTCACTTAATTTTTGCATTTTCTTTGCTTTGACGCAAGATTCGTCACATGTTATTGCATGGCCATATTTTTTAAATCTTTCCCTAGAAGATATTATATTTGTATTGCTTTCATTTTTTTCCATCTTAATCTTCAATTCTTCTCTTTAGATCCTGCATCTTGGGTAATTCCATAACTAAGCTATAGATCTTAATTCAACTACCAAATCTCACAATTTAAAGTAGAGTTGTACTCCCTAGTATTTCAAGGAGAAACTAGTGTGTGAATAGGTGCATAAGTTTCATATATTTTATTTCTCTTTTATTTTTTTCATTATGATCAATACTCCAAATAAACCGAAGGCTTACTCAAGATTGAAAACAAACTAGGTAGACCTTACAAAATGACTTTGGACACACTTTGAATATACATAATCATTAAAAAAAGGTAGAGAAGAAATAGAACATAATCTTCAAATGGATTTTAAGGTTATGCTCAATGATAAATTTGCATCCTTTTAAGATAATACTAAAAAACAAGTAGACAATAAAATAACAAGGTTAGAGAATAAGATGTGGACAATGGAGACTAAGTATGAGAAATGAAAAACAATATAAAGTAATGAAATAATTATTTAAGAAAGCGGGCGTTGATAATTTATAAAATTGTTACACAGTAATTTGTCACTGTCTCCCTGTCAGTCTTCCTGCTGTGCCATGGGACCAAATTAATCATGCTCATGCTCTCTAATGTTTCCAAATGACCCACTTTGCCAAAGTTCTTCTATCATCGCGACTGTTGTAAAAATAAACGCGCTGATGAGCGCTCCAAAACAGACCTAATGCGTTGCCAGCGCGGAAGTACACGTGATTCCCGCGCTGGTCGAATTTCATGTGACAGCATGTCCGTTACTTATATCTGATCACGCTGATATGACTTTCTTTGTTATTCAGCAGCGATGTCAGCGCTCCAGTGCAGTTATTTACCCGCGATGATCCGGTCTGGGCGAGTTTGTTCTAACAGCCGGCCTTCCAGATGACTCCAGACCTGGTTGTTGGCCTTGTAAATGTCGCCCTCCCTTCTCTGGCATGTTTGTTTCGTTATTTGAGCCACCTTCCTTGGAGATAAGCTCATCCTCCCACCATTCATGGAGACTCCTTCTCCTATTTAAGCCTCCACCATTGCCATGAGCTGCTAGTTTGGAATTCATTGTGTTTGGAGTGTTGCTGATAGTATGTGAGCTTGATAGGTAGCTGGTGTGACAAGTGTGGGATTGCTAGAGTGCTTAAGCAAGGTTGTGAAGTGTTTCCATCTTGTGTAAAATTTTGTGAGAGAGAGTTTTGTCTTGGGATATCTACCTTCAAGGGTGAATGCTTGAGGGACTTGCTGGCTAGACCCAGCCAAAGGAGGATTTGACGTCAGAACTTGGTTGTATTCT
>APFE030181756.1:0-12490 GCA_000404065.3 Pinus taeda
AACTCTTTGTTGCAATATTCACCTCCATTGTCTGATCTAAGACACTTCAATTTATTTCCTGTCTCAATCTCAACCAAAGCTTTCCATTTCTTGAAAGTATCAAATACATCAGATTTATTCTTTATACAATAAATCCAAGTTTTTCTAGTTGCATCATCAATAAAAGTAACATAATAACGAGAGCCACCGAGAGATGATACCTGAGCAGGTCCCCATACATCTGTATGCACAAGCTCTAATTTTTCATTCTTCTTTTCTTTTCCCAACTCTGAGAAATTTGACTCTCTTCTGTTTTCCATAAATGCAATTCTCACAGAAGTCCAAATCAACATTCTTCAAACCCGGCAATAAATTCCTTGAGTGAAGAATCTTCATCCCTTTTCACTCATGTGTCCAAGCCTATGATGCCATAATGCTGCATCTGCTCCTTTGGAAGTTAAAGCATTAACAAAGTTAGAAATACCATTGCATAAATACAATGTACCAACCTTTTCGCCTTTTGCTATTACCAGGGCTCCTTTGGTGACCTTCCAAGCTTTATCTGTGAAAGCTGTCACACAACCTTCACCGCCTAACTGCCCTGTTGAAATCAGATTTTTCTTTAGATCTGGAACGTGCCTTACCTCCTTTAGTAGCCATTGGTTTCCATTATGCTGTTTTACAAGAACCTTACCCATTCCAGCGATTTTACAAGGTTTATCATCACCCAAACGAACTTGTCCAAAATCTCCTTGAACATAGTCATGAAAGTATTACTTATCAGGTGTGGCATGGAATGAGGCCCCTGAATCTACCACCCAGGAATCAGTAATATTTTCGAAAGAAAGAATCAAAGCATCTTGTAACACCTCACCTGTAACATTTGCTTCATATGATTGTTTTCTTACTGTGAATCTCCTTCTTTTCCCTTCCGAGATCTAGAGTCTTTCTTTAGGTGTCCTTTCTTTCCGCATTTCCAGCACACTATCCCCAATCTGGACTTGGATTTGCCTTTCCTTGATTACTGCGATATCCTGAGCTCTTTCCTCTTTCCATTTTTCTTCCTCTAGACTCTGCACTCAAAGCATTTCCCGATGTCTCACCGGAGCTTTTCCGTCGCATTCCCTCGCTAAGGATAGCACCGACAACATCATCAAACTTTAAAGTACTAGATCCAGAAACGGAGTTACTAATGGCCATTACCAAACCATTCCAACTTTCTGGTAATGAGCACAAGAATAACAGAGCTCTAACTTCATCATCAAAGTTTACCCCTACAGAACATAACTGACTTGTAACAGTATTAAAATCATTTAAATGATCTGCAACAGATCCACCTTCCGACATCTTCATATTAAATAACCGTTTCATAAGAAATACCTTGTTTGAGGCCGAGGGTTTTCCATATAGTTTCTCCAACGCTTAATCAAACCCTCTGTCGTTGTTTCCTTCGAAATGTTGAAGGTGACCGACGCTGCAAGGCATAGCCGTATTGTTCCGAGTGCCTTTCTATCGAGAAGGTTCCATTCTTCATCTTTCATACTCGTCGGCATCTTTGTTTTTCCGCCCAATGGTATGTATAGATCTTTCTGATCCAGATAATCTTCCATCTGCATCTTCCACAGCGAGAAGTTTTGGCCGTTAAATTTCTCGACCCTAAAATTACCATCTTCCGCCATTGCTCCCACTCGAACTAGGAACCCTTCTTTCCTGCGAGTTTATCAGCCAAATAGACCTTCGGCTCTGATACCAGTTGTTAGAAAATTATATATTACGGAGCAATGGAACACATAAAATATTGCAGAAATATAAACACAGAAAACGCACAAACAAGAGAGACACAGATATACGTGGTTCACCCAGTTTGGGCTACGTCCACCTCGAACAGCCACCTTCCTTTCTATTATCCAGCAAAATGAAGAGACACAACCTACAGCAAATCCGCTGTAATATCCTTTGTTTTCTCTCACAGTCTCACCTCTCTGTTTCTCGCTCACACCATGAATACACATCTACCTCACAGCCTCAAATACAATGCCCTCATACAAAGAGAGGGGTTGCCTTCTAGGGCAAAAAAACCCTAAACTAAACATAAGTTCTACCGTCAGATCATCCCCCCTGGACCCCCCCTGCAGCGAATATTTTACGGGCGGCGTTGCCGCCCCCATTTTGAACTGGGGTCCAATGTGGCGGTACTTTTGAATATAGAAGATAATCAGGCTCCACACCCAACACGCTTAAGGTGTTCTTGTGTCTGCAAGTGTATTTATTGATTAAGCCCAGATCGTGTTTGTGAAAAAGAAAAAAGTTTGTTCAAAATAAACTAAAATTAACAAGAGTAAATGAACAACAAAACCAATAACTAAACCCCACCCAAACTGAATTTGCAAACACTATGCTGGTTTGTGGTGAAATTGACTAAAAACACACTAAAAAGTTCAAGGGATCTAAGTGTCGGTGTGACTGGGATGAAATGACACTAGGCTACTAGAAAGTGGTGCATTAATAATAAAAAACCAGAGGAAGATCGCTACAAAAAGATAGGGAGATGGGTGCAAATCCTAGTTAAATCGATGGGACGCTAAGGCGAATGACCAAACAAGGTTTAATATGAAACCATGGATGGAAACAACCTATCTTTGGAGATCTGAAAGAAAAGGGTACATATCTAGAAAATATGGCTGAAAGTGCTGGAGAAACTCAGAATTCTTACTCAGCTAAACTCCTCCTATAAAGGTGGAAGCGTACTAGAAGCCCTAAGGGGATAAATTCCACTTTGACGAGTAAATCGGAGTAGATCAAGGCCTAAGCATTATGAGACAGAGGTTAAACAACCCAACACATAGCTCTTGACAAAACCCAGAAACAGATCTGATAAAAACCTGGAAACCGTAAAATCGTAGGTACTAACCTATTTTTAGGGGGGATCATAGTTTTTGGGGTGAAATATGCACTCTAGACTCGAGATTGCACTTTTTGGGCTAAAAAGTGTGATTTCTAATCCTTGATTCCCAATCAGAAAATCTCAGAGAAACTACCGTCTCTGTCGCAGCTCGTTTCTGTGACCTGCAGAAAAGAGTAGAAAACTTGCAGAAGTTAGAAATTCGACATATCTAGGGTTAGAAAGCTAGTAAATAACATTAAGCGTCTGAACAAATAAGAAACCCTAACCTGAAAACTGAAGGTCACCCAAGCTTCTAGATCTGAAGTAAAAAATCAATGGAGTTTCCAATTTTGTTGTAGTGTTTTCGTCTCAAAGATATACGAAAAGAACCCACTTAAGACTGCGGATGACAAACAATCTGAACAATATAAATGGCTACTATTGCAGCAAACGATAGAAGCAAAACCTCGAAAAATCCTAACCTATGAAACAATCATAGTTAAACATCAAAAAGAAATAGTAATAACTCCAATCATCTAATGGAAACGGGATATACAAAGAATATATTTTATTATAAATCCTGTGAAGGGAACAAATAAATTTTACCAGTCCCCCTCTATGGGATGGGTTCTTGTCTATCCTAAAATATTTTCAGCTTGTGTAGAGTCTCTCTCCTATATAATGTGAAAACCCAACAAATAAAATGTGTGAGCTTAATGGGAACTCAAATGGCAGAGAAATGGTGTGCGGCAATGAAAATTATAAGAGTTACAGTAATGAGTGCAACAACGAAAATAATCGAAAGTAAATAGTGAATGGAATAACCAAATATTGAGTTATCCTCGAATAATGAGCAATAATAAAATATTATTAACTCCATTCTTGGAATAACCAACCACTTGGAATATTTTATTATATTTGGTTAGGAGGGAAAACACATTTAAACTTTTATTTAGAAATAATAAATAAATAAATGATTTATTTATCATCTCAAGAAATTGGTTAAGAAATAATAAATAAATAACGATTTATTTAATTATTTCTAAGGGATTTAGTCAAATTTGACAAGGAATAATAATTAATTAGTGATTAATTAATTATTCGTAGAGAAAAATAAGATAATTAATAATTCATCTTTTGATTTTTCATAATTGGGTCAAATATGACAAGGAATAATAATTGAACAATGGTTTAATTAATTATTCCTAGAAGAAAAGAAAATAAATAGTGATTTATTTAATTATTCTTCATGGGTTTAATTATAAATGACTTAACAAAGGTGGTTTATTACGTAATTTCTCACAATGAAAGCAATTTTAGTATGGTAAAATTGGCTTTACATGGTGTACTTTGATCCATCTAGTAAATTAGGCTAGATGATCAATTTTTGGTGATAACACTTTCATCAAAGGGGACCGAGTTAAACAAGGAGAGAGGGTGGAATATTTTTTCTTTAGCAAGTGAATCTAAGGGCCATTGAGGATAGAACTAATAGCCATAGGCATAGATTGCATCAAAACACTCTACCGACACTTCTGAGCCATGGATCAGGTCAAGAATGGTCTGGTCCACCATTTCACCTTCTGGGAGGCACCTCACCACAAAAGGGAGTATTCAAATCACTAGAGCAAGGAGGTTGGCTGAAAAATTGCGCAGACCCATCAATCAATCGCATGGGACTATACCACTGACAGAAGGGAATTCAAGGCACTCATAACTAAACAATCGTATTGCTGATATGAAGGGTGATGTTTCTCGGTAGTAGTCGAGGTCGCAAGGAGGGTAATTTTGTGTGTTAAAATGAACATCGAGCCATCTAATGAGTAGATGTGTTAGATTGGCTTCAGCCTCTAATTCATTTCAATAGAAGGCGAAAGGGAACTTATGAGTGTTGCATGTTGATTAGTTGATATAGCCTCAGCATTGGTCACATTGCCAAAACACTATCACAACAACTGTCTGAGAAGAGAAAGGAGTTGAGTGTCCCCATATCTGTTCCAGGCCAAAGGAAGTGGACATAGCCTGGGCGTTGCACTGTCACCACAACCCCCTTAGCGCAAGAAGGAGCCGAGCAAGTTTCATAGGCTTTGGTTATGGCATTGACCATTGATTCATTATGGGAGCCAAAGTTGTCATCACTCTTAATAGCAGAGACAATATTATTTTTACCATAGCATCGGTCAAGGAGCCAACCATGGTCCTCTTCAGGTGCATGCCAAAGTATTTGTTCTATTACATTAGATAAATTGATCTCGCTACATCAAGATCACTCACACATTAGTCATAGAGGCAAAGACACCGTGTTTTTGCGGAATCGAGTAAATTATATTTCATCAAAAGATTTCATGGTGGGTCACCATAATTAAATAAAGTAATGCTATGTCTTTTTTCATTATATAGTATGTTGCATTATGTGGTTGGATTGGTGTAGAGGTTTATCATTGTCAAATATAGTCTTATGCCTATACATTTGAAACCTCTAACATGAAATTCAATGTCACACATGATCCATTGATCACTCGCAAGGGCATAATTATTGTGTCCATGGACTCTTGATTAGTGTATGAAGATCCAAGTCTTTACTTGAAAATTGATTCTCTTTCCATCTAGACAGATTTTCCACTCAAAAATCTCAGTGTGGAAGCATGAACGATGGCGGGTTATGGACTAAACCATGTTTATAGTTTTGAAAATTTTGATTGGTTTTAACATTTGACAAGGGGTTTGTCAAATTTTGGAGTTTGACGATAGAAAGGAATATTTGTGTTAAAAAAACAAAAAGGGAATAGGAAAGGAAGGAGGTGGTACAATCATCTTACTAATACCAATCAAGTTTGTATTTACCTTATCTTGGGGCGAAATCCATTGAAGAATTAGTATATTCATGCTTTGGTATGAGGGGAGATGGGACTTTCCCTAGAAAACACTCATAAAATTTTGGACAAAATTCTAGATAAAATAAAAGAAGCATGGGGCCTTTTCTTAGCAATACCACTTTATAATAGAATAGCAAGTCTTTCCCAAAAATGGTCTATGCCATTATGCAACAAAAATGCCCATGGGAAGTGAAGGAAGGACAAGGAAGAGAAGCTAAGTTCTTTGCACTTGGATCTTAATTGCAGCAAACAAAGTCAACCATAGACCTTTAGAAATTGGAGGAATTAGACACATGGCTCTTAGAGGTGGGGAAACTAGAATGGAGGAAAATCAGTTGGAATCTCAAGCCATCTATTCTTGCATTAATACAACCCAAACTCTCGGAGCATCCTTGTGAAGAGGTCAAGCTCACAATTGCTTCTTGTCTCAGCATGATCATAGCTTTAACATCCTGAGTATTGTCTTACAATAATGATCTTATGAGGGAGATATTGTAGTTGATAGTGGAAGGCCTTAAAGGGTTGAATAACATCATGCTTCATACCTTTTAGAACCGATGTAGAAATTTTAACAGTCATGGAAGAATTCAACTTTGGCACATTCATACTGAATTTGGAATGTGATGAGTTGATCTTTTAGTTGCTCCATAACTTTTACACCAGTATTACATCAGCTCATTCAGACCATGTCAAAACAAGCATGCAAAAGATTGTGTCTCTATTATTAGAAGGCCATCCTCACATATGCAAGATACTATGATGTAAATTGTTGACCATATGTATGAAGGACCACAGGGATCCTATGATCTAGTCGAGAAGATTGTCAGGAAAAACATAAAATTACTCACAAGGGTGCTCACTACGAAGGAGTTGATAAGGATTGATGGAGGAAGCAAGAACAAAATATGCATCAATAATGAACTAAGGATGAGACGACTATGCTTTATCTGCAAGGGTCCTTGGACCCTTAACCATTCATGTCCACGTGATAAGAGGAAACAAGGGCAGATCATGAAGATTCATGCATAGTTGGTTTCGCTAGTTTTTAGAAGAGAACCTATGAAGGATCCACGCAGTCAAGTACAAATAGTGAGCAACAACACCATGTTTTTCAGAGAAACTTATAGGACAGGTCAATGATAATCAATCAACTTCACAAAGTAAATGGGGAAAGGAAGGAGGGAATTCCTCCTAATGATGAGGTAGTTGAGTCTATAGATATCCAGGAGAATATCCATAAAGAGTATGGACAATTAGGTATAGATAAGAGTCCACCAATAAATCCATGTTTGATAATCAAAGAGGGTGGACAACTTATCTCGACATGTGAAAAAGGCCATGAAGAAGACATTCTAGGAGAACCAAATGAGGAGCCAATAATAATAAACTGACGTGATGAGCATGATCATGCAAGGTATCATGACAAATATAGTATGTAGGATAAGCCATTTCTGGAGGGACAAACAAAGTTTCAAATTAAAGTTGTGGTCATAGGACATCCGGTGTAGTCAAATATAAAGACATTCTGTAGGGCGCAAGAATTTCTAGTAGAGGACTTTTGGGAAAGGATCATGCATTTCAAGACAGATCTTACGATGTCGAACATGCATGCATATAAGCGTAGTAGTTATATTTCTCCCGTGGCCCGTCGCCTGTAGTAGGATCATGCCACGTGGCCCGTCGGTCCCGTATCAAATGTAACGGCGCATAATATGACATGGTGGAGGACGTTGGGGCGTGGGCTGGGTCCACCGCCGGTGGCCCGCCCACCCCCATTAATATAGTACGTGAAAACATGAAAGTCAAAGCTTCAACAAATTTTTTCCTGCGATATGATATTAATGGAATCTTGTACACATTAAAGTTGACGGTAAAGCGATGGATTATTTTCCCGTGAAGTTTAGGGCTGTATGCATTATTGGTCCCTCATCGTAGCACACCCAGTACCTTAAACTGAGGAAACTGCCCAGTAAATTACATGTGGGAAACTAGGAAAACTGGTCAGTAAATGACATGTGGAGTAAACCGGAAAGTTAGCCAACCAAAACCTTATAGAACTAGAGAAACTGCTAAGTAAATTACATGCGGAAAACTAGGAAAACTGCTCAGTAAATGACACGTGGAGTAAACCGAAAAGTTAGCCAGGTTGTTGCTTTTGTGAAGGTTAATACGCAGTGGGCCAGCAAGGGAACGAAACGGACAAGCTATCATGGGCAAACCCATCAATTACATCCATGCCCAGAAGAAATCTCTACCTTGGCACATGGAAATCCGACCGACTTTTTTGGAATCTCAATTAATATTAAAAAATTAGTGTATATCTATCCGCATCTATGAGCACCAAACTATGACAGTACATCATATTACTTTCAGCCGAAGAAAGAATTCGTTGAGATTTTTAAATGGTCACTTGTCTGTTGTCCATTTTTAGTTCTTTTGGTGTGTGTTTGAATTAATGAAGTAAAATAGAGCAGCTGCACTCCATGATTCATGGATCCTTGAATTGTATTTTAATATTTCAACTGAAAAAAAGTTGTAATTCGTCGTGATTTTATTAATTAATAGGATTGGCGAATGATTGGTTAAAAAGTCATAAATAATTTACTGTTCATTGACGCAAATTTTTTTTAAACTTGTTATTGACTTGATAAATTTCAATTCTGTTGATAGACTTGATAACTTTTACTAATTTAATTAAACAACTTTATTAGAGGTAAATTTATTAATAGTTAAGTATAAATTAATTTAAATCATATTCTTTTATTTAATATATATTAAAAATAATTGGAAACTAAAAAAAATAAATTGATTTTTTATTTATTTATTTTAAAAATAAAAATTATTTAATAAAATTTAATGTATATGAGATTAAATAAATAATATTGATGAATTGAGAGTTCTGTGATCCATATCAAGTTTACGATAGATTTTTAGGCGTAAATCACATGGTATTTCATTTATCTACCTGTTTCAAACCAACCAGTGTGATTCATCGTCAGGACAAGTTGAGGTGCATATCAACCTATGCATGTTAAATAGACAAACCAAACCTACAACGGCTATAATTCAAGATCATGCAATGGCTATAATGGCTAAATTTCACTGGGGAGTAAAAATAAGTTAATATAATTTACCAAATCAAAAGTTATATTATCATAACAAGTCAAAGGGCATATATATATGGATGGCGTGCTGTTGTTGCCTATTTGGGTATATTATTGATGACTTGTGGTTGTTCGCTACCCATTTGGATACTAAAACGGATTTCAAATTTCTCCTCTTTGAGCATACAGTAAATAAATCCACATACATAACAATTATGAGATAAATATGGCTTATTTTTTACAACACTTATATTAAATTTTTTGACAGATTCTGAAACTGGTGCTATTTGCCGGGTATCGTGTTTCTATTCCGGTACTAATATTACTCGTGATTGGGTGTTTTTCCACTGTAGCTCCTGTAAGTATCAAAACCGTGTGCATCTTGCTTTTTCACTGATCTGGCTAGTTTTTAATGATGGTTATTGTAAATAAGGTTAGACGTTTTTATGGGTAGCCTTCCACTTTTAGTTGTTATGCATGTGTTTTCTATGAAATCTTGTTAAAATGGCATATCCCCAGGCTGGATCTTATCCACATTAATAATCGTTTTTTCGTTTGAGGGAATATGCTAACTTATCTCATTTATTTAGTCGATATTTCTTCTGGTATTCTCCGAGTAAAATGTAAGAAATGATATGTTACAGTCCAGAAAAATATTGAGCATGCTTTAATTATCGCACTTTCGATAATGATAGTGAGGGAGATTTGGTTAACATTGCTCTCATTAAAAATTTTGGCGATCAGGAAACTGGTACTAGATAGAATTTCATTGGACAGACTTCTTCAACCTTGACTGCAATTGATCACCTTTTTCCATCACACTAGACCACTGCATACCAAAAGTGCTTAATTTGTCATTCATTCTAGTACCTGGATACCCCATATAGGGCTCCACAAGGATTGAGCTTTTGAGTATATTTTATTTTTGCTCGTAATATTGGTTTTTTTGAAATTTTTGCCAAAAATAAATAGATAGGAAAACTGTGCCTAACCAAGTCTTCGGGGGAGTTTCGAGACCTCTAGGTATGCCACATCAATCCATCGTAGACCAATCACTATCCACCACATGGTCCCTCTGCGGTTTCATCTATGTTTGGTCATTTCTGCCATTTCATATCTATGTTTGGTAAGACAAAAAGTTTGGTTGGACCTATGTAGAGTCAGGGCAATGACCTAACCCATAGGGCCACATGTCATTCCAAGTTGGGCAATGTCAAAATTACCATATGGTTAAGTCATGGGCAGTCTAACCCATAGGGCCACATGTCATTCCAAGTTGGGCAATGTCAAAATTACCATATGGTTAAGTCATGGGTAGTGTGGCCAAACCCCATCATTATAATATAATATTCACATTATAATATAATGTTCACATTATAATATAATGTTCACAAGCCAGCCGTCACGGAGGCTTATGGGCTTGACCTCGCGACATCCCTAATAACATATTTTATTTACAATGTACCAACAAAACCACCAATGTGCTAGATTGTTAAATTTTAGCAATCACTACATGCACAATTTTATTTCTAGCCTATAACTCGAATTTATTGAGTAAATTAGTAGACAAATCTATGTCAGACAAGTTAATTGCAATCCAAGTCATCCTGCTGATGTGAAAAATCAAATTATTAAATTTTACTAAGGCACAAGTCAAATTTACCATTTCTTGCTACAATTTCTAACAACAGGTTGAGTAGCAGTATGGAAGTTGGCAAGTCGAAGTCGCAGTATTGAAGCTAATTGTTGCATAATCAAGAACTTGAGGAAGCGATGACTTAGTACTCGGAGAAGGATTTGGTCTAGGGATTGGGTCTTTGTATCTCATTTGAAGTAGATTCTAAGAAGATACGAGTTTATGGGTTTTCCCTTGGAGGGGTTCTTCCATGGTTAAGAGCCTATATCTGTGTTATCTTTTGTTCTTGTTGTTTCTTGATATTATTTGATGGAAATATCTAACTAAAGAAGATAAAGAAGATAATTAATATTCACAAGCAAGTATCAAGGTTAAAGAAAATAAGATATAATAGCTAACACTTTACATTTTCTAAGATGCCCACTATCTGGCTTCTTCTGCACATAAATTAGGGAACTATTGAACAACCCCTGGCAATCAACACCCTAATTATAAGCATGATCTTCTTCTCTACAAATTAGTCCCAACACGTCTATCCTATTTGCACTAATGTGCATCATGTCTATGGGTTGTCTTATTTTGATCCATCTACACTATTCTAGAGGAACGTGACCTTACATTCTAAGATAGTTTACCATATCCTTAGGGTTTGGTCCATCATACCTGTGCATAAAATCTAACTACTTAGGCTTAAAACTAGGGATCTAACATGTTCTTATAATTTCTATCATCCTAAATACTTTTATGAACATACCCATCCATATTCTTGAACCAACTAATCTAGGAATTTATTCGTGAGGTTACGATATTCCCTTTTAGAGATATTTTTTCACTACTACAGAAGTGCCCTAACTTGGCCTTTAACTAAACCTCCAAACCTTTCATTAGAACCTCATTTTGACTCCACTGATCCATTAATCTGTGTGGCCCCTCCTTCCTGTATCATCCCAAGCATGTGACACTCCAACATGTTGCTAACAGAGGTCTCGATCCTCATCTTGAGATCACATATTTCCTACAATCAAACCACAAAGGAAACTTCTAGACATGCCCAGAATATCACTTAATAACTCGACCAACAACTGCTCCTAGACAACCAAACTAGATCTAGGGAAGACTCATCCCTTTCCACCCTTTGCTTTGGCTACTTAGGGTTGTGACCTATTCTCCTAGATACATTGCTCTTGGATGGATGACTTTGGCCTCTCTTGTAGTTGTATTTGGCCTTCAAGCTCACCCTCCTTTTAGGACTACATCTCTCCTGGCCCCACAATTAAATGAGCTCCTTCTCACTTGATTCTCTAGCCTTTCCTTAGGCCTCTTTAAATAACTCTTCATTAGGCCTCTCATGAACCCTCTAGATGTTAGGGGTTTTTTCCACTTAAATCTTAGGAAATATTAATTTTCCTTTTAATTTATTTTTAGATTTTAAACCCCATCTTGGGTCTAAAATCCCTCTACTTGGGTTCTTTGCCCACAAACCATTTTGTGACCAAAATCCTCACAAAGCCAACTCCCAGGCTTGTGGAGTACATCCTAATTTACACAATTCAATAGGGAACCCTCAACCAAATGATACCAAGCAAGAGATACAATGTCAGAAAACTCTAGGATTTGAGTCCACTATGGGTTGCTAACATGAAGAGGAATGTAATCCTCTGGAGAACGAAGAGACACACAAAATAATATATAATTTGAACCACTTCATGTTAATAAATGAGAAGGGAATGAGAATATTTTTTGTAAGAAGTTGTTGCACACCAAAAAATGACCCAAACGAGTTGTCATTTTCCTTGGTCCAAGCCTAGGATTGGTCCAAGTATGTTTTACATTAACCAAATTAATGTCAACTAAATCAGGAAATAGTATAAAGTCTTCATTCACTCCCAAAATGGTTCTCGAATAGGGCATCCCCCTTTTCTCTCCCAAAAATATAAGGTATTGTTGAAATCCCCACCAAAAATACTTTTAAGACCAAACTTTGATTCCTTAAGGTTACAAAGATAGTTCC
>APFE030181757.1:10781-22556 GCA_000404065.3 Pinus taeda
TTGCAAAGCTGCCTCTTAGCAAAATAACACCCATAAGTTGACAATTTACGTTAAACCGGAATGGAATGGGAATGAGGGAGTTGGAAAATCGCTTAGACAATGCCCTTTTACCTTAAATCGGATTGGGGGCTTTGTTGGTTTTGCTTTTCTGGTTATCAAATATGAAATTTAAATTGACATTTAGATCTTCTTTAATCTTTATCTTTAGATTGAGATCTTTTTTATTCTTGAAATTAACTCAAAAAAATAGAGCATAATTCTTGTTATATATTGATATTTTATTATTATTTATTTTTATAACATTATATTTTATTATAAAATTAGATAAATCAGTTTATATTTATATTGAAAAAATATATCAAAATTAATTTAAATAATTGAAAAAAAAATACAAGTTATATCTTTAACAATTAACAAATATATTATTATTTCAATTATTACTCTTCAAACTTTTTTTTATAAACAATTTAACTTGTAGTTACTTGACATAAAAATAAAATGCAGAAAAGTCACATGGATTGTTAGAGGTATAGTGTGTGCTATTCTCTCCGTAAATATAAATGATGGTTTTTCTTTAAAAATGAATATTACTTTGGCATACCATAGTGCTGTTCACTTTACTAACTAAAGGTGAGAAAAATAAGTTCTTACTAAAATTAATGTTTTTCTTTAATCTTTTAAAATTTAAATCATAATGTTTCGAGATTTTTTTCATTAAATTTTGTAGAACCTAATTTTGGAGATTTATAGATCACTTTCGTTTGATTTTTCAAATCTAAAAGGAGATCTAGCTTTAAGGCCAAATGTTTAAGAGCATAAGAGTGGTAAGGTCCATACACATATGTGTTGCAAGATAAGAGGTGCGAAAGGTGGGGTATAGAAATCCTAGGAATCAAAGGAAAAGATTATGAGAAACTAACTTTAAAAAAAAAAGAATAATAATTGATTTTAATAGTAAGATTAATAATTAATTGTATAATTGTAATGAATAATATATAAATAGAATAGAGATGATAGGAGTACTCATAATAAAATTAGATAATTAATATAAAATAATAAATGAGTAGAATAACTCGGTGATTAATAGTATTAAAGTGTTAGATATAATAATAATAGTAATAAAAGGAAATAGAGAACAGAATAATAATGTGTAATATGAGTGATAACGTTTTGGATAGTGACTCCATCCATCATCGTGGACCACAGAGTCACCATTTTTTGGATGGTGACTCCATCCATCATCAGGGTCCACAGAGTCTCCATGTTTTGGATGGTGACTCCATCCATCATCAGGGACCACAGAGTCACCATGTTTTGGATGGTGACTCCATCCATCATCAGGGACCATAGAGTCACCATGGGAAACGTTGGAAAGATCAACTGCGAAAATATCCAATAACTAATAAAATGACTTAAAATCATATTATCATAATGATAAAATTAGAAAATGTACAAAATATATAATGTAATTAGAGATATAAACTCTAGTGCACCTTCAAATTTACACATTAATTTACTTTTGAATTATATTTAATCTAGTAATAACATGTTATCATTACTAAGGTGAAGTGAACTTTCCTCTTAAACAAGCACTCGGAAGTTCTGACTTCATATAGAGTCAGTTTTCCTCTCTAAATGTTTCTAAATGGTTTCCAAAAGTAAAATGGTATAGAGACATTCTTGGATGAAGATTCATTCTCTTTTAATTTTGGAAAACAATATTTCTCTCTATCTAAAATAGGACGAGATTTCACTATGGGTTCCACAAAATTCAAACAGATTTTGAGTCTCTATAATATCCCATCGAAATGTGCTATGGCTTCCACTTGAGAACAAAATAATGTGTTGGGGGATTATTAAGACATTTCATCATTTCCACCTAGCCCTTCTAAAACTCGAGACATGTTTAATGTTAATAATATATATAACTCATATTAACCTCGATCCCTCACATCATATGACATGTGGACGACTCTGTTATAGCTCACAACCTCCACGATACATTTTAGACCCCTTTTCCTGACTCACTAATGGTGAACATAGTGTGTGGGTTCACTTTCTACATGGCAAGTATCAGAAACATGGTTATCCATCCATGTAACAAAGTCACAATAGGATGACTCAAATGAGACAAGGTAATTGAATGGTGTTTCTTAATCACTACAACAAATTGGTGAGATTGACTACCATCCCATACATGTCATTTTTCATTGCTTGATTTTTGCAGACAAATATTTCCATATCGGTAGACTAGTGTTTTAGAAATACACTTATTTGATTATTCATGACACCTTATTTTCGCAAGGTGCACGGCTTTCAATTCACCCTATGGCATTAGGTCAGGCTGCAAATGGTAAGTAAAGATTAGTTAAATTATATTGGATTAATATATGTTGCTAAGGATTTTATAGGTTTTATATTTTTCTTATTTTGTTATAATACGTGAGGAAAGTAATTTCAAGTAATGAGGTTTTTCAATGAGCTATTCAACAAAAAATATCTAACTAAAATTTGATTCTTGTATTACAAGTGTTTGAGATGACATAACAAAAATAGCATGCTATCCATTATTATCACAAGTTTCTTTAACTTTTGGTTTCTGAAGATATGTTTATTTTAATTATGCTTGAAAGGTCTCAAAACTTTAAATTTCAGAAATAATATTGTAGACAATTTTATTTTATTATTAATAATTAAATAGATACAATTTGATGGGCGATGTTTGTGAGTATGTATTTTGATTTTATATGAGGTGGCTCTGCTTGATTGATGACAAGCTATGAATGGCAAATGCAGAGTCGAGTAATTTTTATTCTATAAAAATAAGTTTGGAAGGGCAATAAACAACATATCTTAAGGGGGCATGTAGCACAAAGCGGATATGGCCTCATGGTGGAACAAGTCCACATGTTATGAGGCTACGAGGGATCAACGATGAATTTATAAGTACCCGAGGAAGAGAGGGGAGTCTCATGTTGTGAGAGAATAAGTGAAAGGTATGAATTTATAAGTACCCGAGGAAGAGAGAGGAGTCTCATGTTGTGAGATAATAAGTGAAAGGTTGAGCTTGATCTATGAATACCACCATCTACTACTTGAAAGTGAAAATCCACATAGCTAAAATAGGCTTGAGGAACTCATATCTATAAAATCACAACCCAAGGCTTAGGGGTGTGTTGGTAAAGAGACTTGTCTTATCGATCTACTACAGACAGGTGGAACATCCCCCATAAATTTGTATCATCCTTATGGTTGTTGGTTCATCCAGTCCTTAATGCATGTGTTCAAGTAGCGGTTTGAATTCATTACTACTGATGTTACATGTAAGGTATATTAAATCATCCAAAAGTTCATAAAATAAGGTTTCTTAGGATGGTAGTGCCTTTTTAAGCAAATTGACAGAAATGAGTATCTTGTAGGCTTTACTACCAATCATTATAACCTTTAAGAGAAGGTTATTATCCCACCCAACAATGTCATATCAATCTTAGTGTCTACATGTTTTCAAGGTTAATAGAAATATGGATAACTTTTAAAGCTAAATGGTTGTTCACTAGATTCATGGGAATTTGAATGGTTGATGGGAAGGGTTAAAAAAAAATACACTGTAGAAAGAAATTAGATTTATGTCTTGCATATTAGGAAATACCTAGACAGGCCCAAAGGAAAACCACTTGAATGTCGATAAACATCTAAATATTCCTTCATTTCTTGTCTGGAAAGAATATGTTAGGCCCAGAATATTACATATGGAAGAACTGAACATCCTCCTTGACTTAATGCAAATGTGAGGTATTCGATTAAATTATAGATATAAGTGACAGACGTATTGAGAAGAGTATATGCCAAAACTACAGCATAGGGATAAACTCAATGTTGTTTCTTGAATATCATAAAACAAGGGAAACAATGGTAATAAAATTTATGAATGGAAGCTAAGGATAAATGTAAAACCTATGATGTTTCCTATAAGAACCTATTTAGACCATGCAAACTCCAAGAATCAAAATAAATCCTTGAGCACACCAAGTAAAGGGCAAGTTACAAGCTAGAAGCATGAAATTCTTAGGAAAGGTGGCATGCCCTATGAGGTATGTTGTGTCGATAACTAAGAAAAGAAGCTACAAAGGATAAACCTATTATGTAACTATTCACTCCAAAAGCAAAAAAAAAAAAAAAAAAAAAAAATTATGCATTCCTAGAGTTTTAGCCACAATGGAAAAGTAAAACCATATTCCTAATGTGAGAAAAACATGGCCACGGCTCCTTAAATACAACCCTAAATTTATTGTTATTATCAATATCTAGCGGGGGCGGGGGAGGGGCCGAAACTCAAATAAGATCCCAAACTCAAAAGTGTGGATAATAATAAACAATGCATACATTTTATATTAGTAGAATTTATACACATTTAGAGCACTGTAAACAGAATCAATATTATATAATGGAAGCATGATAGGGCTATGTTATGATACCCTTACCCTTTACATTGCTAAATGGAATCACAAAAGAACCCATTAGTGAATAACCATAAAACAATATTAAAATAAATGATGTCTTTCCATTTCTCGAAGGGAACGGATAAATAATATTATAATTATGAAGAACGGGTTCCTAGAGTGTTAACCCTTTTTGAGGTATTTCATTACAAACAAAAAATGTCTTACGGAGACCCAATAACCATATAAACTAGAGATAGTTGAAAATGAGTACATTCACAATAAGTGAAAATAGAAGCCATGCAAGGAGATGGTTCAAAACGAAAGCAAGGGAAGGAAGTTATCATCATATCATCATCATACTGAGGAAAATTATTTGGGAAGTATGTCCATGGGATGACATACATCCCCTCCTTAGTTTCATCTTAACATTATCAAAAACTCACCTCCAAATAACAAACCTCCTACCCAAACCATGACAAGAAGAATTTAGTGTCTTAGAAGAATGAAAAGAAAGTGAAAAACAAAAATAGATAGCAAACAAAAGTAGTTATTACCTACCTTGTTTCCCATTCCTTCTACATAGTGCAGGAAAGATAATGTTAATCCAATTTTACATTTCATACAAAGAATAAAACTTGATGTGGGTAATCTCGGTTGAGTGCAATCTGAGACTTGGGATACATAAGAGGGAAGGGCAAAAGCTAAAAGTAAAATCAAGGAAATGGATTGTAGGAAATTAGTAATGGAATGAAGGAAAATAATTCACAGAATCAAAAAAAAAAAAAATGGGACAATAGTAATGAAAACTCTAGAACCATAACTCTGAAAGGATATGTTCAAAACCTAATTTCAAAATGTGCTTACTAAGGAAGCCAAAGAATTTTCCACATTTCAACTACCTATTTCTAAGCTTCAAATCACCTTTGTTCAAAATGATAGAAAAGGTTTCTATTAAGCCCATAGAAAACATTGCATTTGGGACAAGAAGGGGAATCAACATTAGTCAATTATTTAAGAGCTGAAATACCATTTGAGCACATGAACATAGTGATAAGTAAGCATAAATTAAACCCAAGTGTCATGCGAGACACTATGTGGAACACATATCCCCCTGGTATAACATAAAACCTTGTTGAAATCAATTGAGGGAAGGGGAAAACCATATGAGGGTGGGGTTAGCATATAATCTTCCCCATTGCGTCTGAATGAGTCACCAAATAACATGGTAGAGTGAATTTTTTTATCAAAACTTATAAGGTAACAAAATTCAACCTATAGTCAATAATAAACTTAGATGAGGACAACTCATAAGCTAAGTTATATCTTGTGTTAAAACCAGGAAAAAAATAAATAAATAAATTAGGAGTTATTAAGAGAGGTATCAGGAATGGTATCAAACAATTGGTTTACAACACTTGGATCTACATGGGCATAAAATAAAATATAATAACTAATAAGTTTTATTACAACTCTTACATGTTAAATGGTTGAGGAGGGAGAAAGAGAGGCTTTGTAGTGAAGCCGTGAAGGGAGTGAACATCATCGAGGTAAAGAATGATGAAAAGGGATATCTATTGAAATACTAATCTCTAGGAATCAAGATATCCAAGATATGTAGTAATTCCTTTAAGAAACTATCAAAAGGATGAAAACCAGAAATAGATAAGCATAGAGCAGATAACGAATAGCTTTTGAGGATGTAGGTAGAGTAATATAAAATGTAAGAAAAGCAATAGAGGGTGAATTCAACAATGTTAAAAAGGTATAATGATAAAAAAAACAATGAGAAATAATGGGTAGAACTATAATATTAAGGAAAGGATTCCAAAGGAACGAAAGGAATATTTAAAAATAAATGGTCCACCTAATCTAGGAAATGAATTATCAAATTAAACTGACATAATAAATGTGACCACTAAATCATTAGACAATAGTGAACAAAATGAAAAAACACTTTGAGAAAAAAGAACAATGTAGAAAAAATATAAGGGATATAAGGGGAATTTAAGAAATTTATGACATCGATTTTTGAAAGAGATTCTAAAAAGAAAAAAAATGCATGGTTGAGTAACACAGGAAAATATTTTTGTATTTATCAATATTATAACAACCCAAAAGCTAGGTTTACTACATACCAATTAAATGGTGAATCCAATATTTGGTGGGAGAATACCAAAATTTCTAATGTAATTAATAAAAATGAAGCAACATGGAAACATCTTAAGGAGATATTTGAGAAAAAATATTTACGTGAAAGATACATTGATAATAGAGCCAAGGAGTTTCATGATTTGAAACTAGGAAGTATGAATATAGATGTCACCACCACCAAATTTTTAAGGTTGTTGACGTATGTACCCTACCTTTGGGGAGAAAATGAAATGGAGAACAAATAACTCTAATTCTTACCCTCCTTATAATGAATCAATTGAATTTTACAACAAAAAGGATGGATAAAGTATGGGAAAATAAATTTGTGTCATTAGCAATTTATCACAAGAGAAACAATGCAAGCCTAGTCTACTAAGAAAAATCTATTATCGCATTGTTAATGATCCAAAAATAATTTATTATCATAGGTTATAAAATTGAAATAAAATAATTATTAATTTAAGAAATTAAATTAATAATTATTATTCTAGAGTGGTTAATTATTTAATGGAGACAATTAGAAATTAGTATATTGTTGTAACAAGATATGACTCTCCAAATGTGTCGTATCTTAGGCTATACTTTAGGAGATTAGTTAGCTAGTTTGTTTGAATAGCATTTAATGTAAATGGACACTTGTTATTTAAAAAGTGATCCATAATTAAAGGTAGTTAGGACATGGAGCTTATAAATAGCTCATTGCAAGAGTGTTTGGTCGTTCGGGTGTAAACTCTTGCAAAGTCAATTATGTAATTATTTTTTCTGATTAATAAAATTATGTGTCTGAGGACACTTCTGCCATTATTGTGGTATCATAGCTCCAGTAATGCTGCAGTGAATGTGAGAAGGAGATTCCAGCTATACAAAGTTTTGGAAAACTCCATTGAATAGTTCAGTGAATGTTGGGTAAGAAATTTGTCAAATTTTTGTCTAAAAGAGAAGAAATTTTATTATATTATTGATTTTAGATTTTAAGATCTGAAAATCAATTTTTTGAGTTATAATCAAAATCGTTGGGTTTTAAATTTCTATTATTTTCTGGGCTTCAACTTCTGCACCAAGGCTATTAAAGAAATCAGAACCATGAAGAGGCTTCTGCCATTATTGACGAATGGAAGGCGATGTTTGTGTTTGAAGCAAATATGCTTCTTCTGAGTCTCAAAGCACCGATGAGATTTCCCCCGCGGGACTGTTAAGATTTCCCCGCACATTGAAATTTTTATTTTTAAATATAATTGGAATCGTCACGTTGCGCGATCGGCTTGTGACAAAGAAATTGATCTGATTTCAAATGTGTTGAGGCGAATTGGTTCACAATCTTTTGTCATTTGAATTCTAACAGCACTACTCTTCTTTCTGACATCTGATTTTGGCAATGATGTTGACAACTCCCATGCAGTAGAGCTTGCGAAAAGTGTGTTCAAGCTGAAAGCCAAAGTCCGTCGAGGAATCGAGGCCAAGGGCATTCCTTATACTTACGGCTTCCTGCCAATACTCTGTCGTTCAATGAGGTTGTGAGTCTATGGGAGAAGAAGATTGACAAGACTCTGGAGAAGGTCTACATCCATGACGAGCAGGTCCTGACATTAATCGCAGAAACACCCTTCCCAGGTAATATTGACATAGCAATCGGTCACTCTATTTTTGTGAAAGGTGATCAAACGAATTTTGAAATTGGCCCTCATGGTGTTGAAGCTAGTCTGTTGTACCCGGATGTAAAATACACCACTGTTGTTGAGTACCTTAGCTAATTTGTGTGAAGTATGCGAGGTTTGCTTCAACAGACTGAGATTAGACAGTGGTTTTCAACAGATCAAGATAATATAGCAGTTTCAATAAAATTTTGTCCTGCTTTTGCCCAGTTATAGGCTGTGAAAACAGAGCTTCTTATATGGTTTAGTAAGATCAGAAAACATCTTGTATGGTTGCGTAAGGTCAGAAGTAGGGACACACATATCCTTAACATATTTGTGCTCCATAATAAGCAAGCAAATGGCGTTTTATTTGTTTTCTTTTTGGAAAAATAAGGATTATTGTATTGTGTAGAAATATGGTGATTTTTTAATTCTGGGAATTTATGGTTGATGGAGCAATAAGGTGATTTGTAATTTTTGGAGCAATAAGGAGTTTTGTTTTAATTTGTTTCTTGGGAGATAGACCTGGTTCTAATAAGCCTGGAATTGTAACTCAAAGTAATTTTACTTTGGGGGGGGGGGTAATTTCTTTTTTACCATATTGTGCAAAAGCACCATTGTAAAAACACAAATTTTGAAAGTTGCCTTGTAAAAATTTGAGAAATTGACTAGAGCCAAGTGCAAAGCTCAGTCAATTTTCTCCTATTTTGACGACTATTCGAGGATCAAGGCCAAGCCCTGATAGATTGTGTTGCTTTTTGCATGGTGTGTTGTGTTGACTATCTTGTCATTTTTGTTCTGTTTCTTGGTGCGACGCTTCAATGCTAAAATGTCTAAGTTGATTAATTTGTTTTCTGATTCCGACAAACTTGAAGGCACAAAATCATATAAAACATGGCATCGACTCATCTAAAGCACTCTCATTTACAATGAATTATGGTACGGTATATGTGATGGAGATGTTAAACCAAATAAACCCACAGATGCAGCTGCACTAGCAAAATGGGAAATCAAGAATGCTAAAGCCTTAGCTCTTATTAAATCTTCTGTGAATGATGAAATGTATGTCCATATAGAAAATGCTACAGATGCATGGTCTGCCTTGAAAACTTTTAAATACCTCTTTGAAACTCAGCCAAAATCAAAGAAAGTCGATCTACAATTAAAATTCTTGCAACAAAAATTAACTGAAGGTGGTGATGTTCTTGAATATATCTCAAGACTTAAGAATATCAGGAAAGAAATTATTAATGCTGGTTTTCCCGTAATTGATGATAGATTTATGGTCACAATTGTAATTGTTGGGCTTCCTTCTTCCTATACACATTTTTTGGAGACTCTACATGTAACTGGGAAGTTAGAGAAACTAGATTTTGATGAACTCTGTGAAATGTTGACTCAACATGATAAAACTTTTGGGAAGAAGAAGAAAGTAGGTGAAGATGTTTTTCTCATAGAGGCTAGCACTAGTAAGTCATCAGCACACAGTTCTTGAGGCAGAGGTAGAGGGAATAAGAATCAAGCAACACATAATAGAGGATGAAGCCAAAACAGAGGAAACAATTTTAACAGAGGAGGAAGAAATAATTTTCAAGGTAGAGGAAACAACCAAGGAAGAGGAAATTTTCAAGAACAAGGATATAATAATCAAGGTAGAGGACGATATCAAAATAGAAGTCAAAGCAGAGGCAGAGGACAATCTTCAGGGAGAGGAAGAGACTTAAGTCAAATTTTTTGTCGAAGATGTAACAAAGTTGGCCATTATGCTGAAGATTGTCGAACATCACTTAATAAAATTCCCAAGTTTCAACAGTATTCAGCACAATTTGCAAATGATCAAGATGAAGATAACTCAGAATATGTTTTACTTCCTCACCAGCATCACAAATTTCATCCCATCTTAGAAGTGACTACGAAGATGCCTGGATCTTGGATTCCGGGGAAACTCAGCACATGAATTGTCGACGTGATTTTTTGTGGAATTTTGAAGATTTCCAACTTAATTCCATTTTTCTTGTTGATGATACAAAACATACTCCTTATGGAAAAGGAGTAGTAAAAGTTTTTCTCCCGGGTATTGGAGAAAAAATGATTTCCAATGTATGGTATGTACCCAGTTTCAAGAAAAATTTTCTCTCTTTAGTCACGATTCTACAAGCACGACATTAGGTGATTATGGAAGATGGTTTAGTGAATATTAATTCAGTGAAACAGAACTTGAAAACAATGATGACAGGTTATGAAGATGGAAAACTGTTACAGATGAAAGGGACAGTTATTCCAAGGCATTCTGATTTTGCAGGGGCAGTGACTACAGGTATTTCACCTATAAGACTATGGCATGTAAGATATGGACATTTGAATTTTAAGAGTCTTTCTCAATTGCAGAAACAAGGAATGGTTAAAGGACATCCCACATTCAAAAAGGAAAATGCAAAATGTGAATCTTGCATTTATGGCAAACAAAATCGAGAAAGTTTTCCAACAAGTTCATGGCGTGCAAACAAGCGGCTACAACTAGTTCATAGTGATGTTTGTGGTCCACTACAAACTTCATTTGGTGGTTGCAAATATTTCTTACTATTCATTGATGATTTCAACAGAATGACTTGGGTTTACTTATTGAAGAACAAGTGAGAAGCATTTGATAAGATTAAAATTTTTCCCCAACTTGTTGAAAATGAAGTCAAAGAAAAGATAGGTACTCTCAGGACAGATAATGGGGGAGAATTCACTTCGAATGAATTCAAAAATTATTGCAGTGAAAATGGCATAAGACGACATCTTACTAATGTTTACACTCCACAGCAAAATGGAGTAGTCGAAAGAATGAATTGTACTTTGTTAGGAATGGCGAGATCCATGTTAACTTTCAAGAGGTTAAGTCCAACATATTGGGCGGAAGCAATTCATATAGCTGTCTACTTAAGAAACATATCTCCAACTACTTCTTTAGATGGAATCACACCTTATGAAGCTTGGTTTGGTTTCAAACCTCGAGTTAAACATCTTATAGTTTTTGGGTCAGTTTGTTATGCCTTAGTTCCGAAAGAAAAACGAACTAAGCTTGACTCACGAAGTTTAAAATGCACTATGATTGGCTATTCTGATGAGAAGAAAGGGTACCGTCTTTTGACCAATGGAAAATTCATTATAAGCAGGGATGTCATTTTTTATGAAACTGAGAGCAAAAGTGTTGAAGAAATTGAAAATCTTCTTCACAAGTTAGAAACTACGGGAAGTAAAATAAATGATAAAAAGCAAAGTCAACCAACTTCACCAAATTGGTATGAACTTGATTTTCCTTCCTCTGAAGATGAGTCATCCAGTCCATCTACATCAACACCATCATCTGGGTCTTCAAGTAGATCATCCGCATCTCCAAGCAGCAGCAGTTCTTCTGACAGTGATTCTCCACATTCTTCACCTGAACGACGAACATCAGTTTATATTAATCCTCTTTACAATGATGGGGACTTTACAGAAGCACAAACAAGTGAGCACCAACTTCCGAAATGGGTAGTTCAACTTTTGAAAGATGTAAAGCC
>APFE030181757.1:23460-35778 GCA_000404065.3 Pinus taeda
GATGACAGATTTGGGATTACTTCACTACTATCTTGGAGTTGAAGTCTTCCAACGTCCACATCATATTTTCCTTTCTCATAGTAAGTATGCAGCAGAGGTTCTTCAGTGTTTTGGCATGCAGGATTGCAAGCCCGTTCTTACCCCCATGGAGAAAAACTTGAAACTTTCAAAATTTGAAGGGGGGGAAAGGTGGACAGTACTACTTACAGACAGTTGATTGGCAGCTTGATTTATTTGACAAATACTCATCCTGATCTATCTTATACAGTTAGTATTCTTTCATGTTTTATGCAGGAACCACGAGACAACCACTAGAATGTAGCCAAAAGAGTTCTTCGATATATCCAACGAACAAAATATTTTTGTCTTCTTTACACAAAGACTAATTTTTTTTTACTTGGTGGATATTCTGATGTCGACTTTGCTAGGATTATTGATGATCGAGCATCAACATCAGGTTATTTAATGAACATGGGGTCACCAGCAGTATCTTGGAGTTGTAAGAAACAAGCTACAGTGGCCACTTCTTCAGCAGAAGCAGAGTACATTTCAGCATGGGAAGCAGCATGTGAAATTGTTTGGTTGCGCCCAATTTTGCAGGACTTGGGTATTCCTCAGGCAGAAGCTACATCGTTATTCATTAACAACCAGTCAGCCATCAAACTTGTCAAGAACCCAGTTTTTCATTCAAAGACAAAACATGTGGACACCAAGTATCATCATATCAGATCTCTGATTGCCAAAGATGTCTTCAAGCCAGTTTATTGTCCTTCCGAAGATCAGATCTCTGACATTTTCACGAAACCGCTTGGCAGAATAAAATTTACTAAGTTTAGAGATGAACTTGGTATCTTTTGTAATGTATCTTTGGAACATAGGTGGGAATGTTAGATGATCCAAAAATAATTTATTATCATAGGTTATAAAATTGAAATAAAATAATTATTAATTTAAGAAATTAAATTAATAATTATTATTCTAGAATGATTAATTATTTAAAGGAGTCAATTAGAAATTAGTATATTGTTGTAACAAGATATGACTCTCCAAATGTGTTGTATCTTAGGCTCTATTTTAGGAGATTAGTTAGCTAGTTGGTTTGAATGGCATTTAATGTAAATGGACACTTGTTATTTAATAAGTGATCCATAATTAGAGTTAGTTAGGACATGGAGCTTATATATAGCTCATTGCAAGAGAGTTTGGTCGTTCAGGTGTAAACTCTTGCAAAATCAATTATGTAATTTTTTTTTTATTAATAAAATTATGTGTCTAAGGACACTTCTTCCATTAGCATTTCAAAGGAAAGGGATTCTAATACCCGTAATTTATAATATGGATTTGATCACTATAATTTTTTTCTCCATCTCGATGCTTTTAGAATGAAAAAATTAGAAGAATTAACTCACGAGACCCTTTTTACTCGTAGGACCCAGTTTGTCAAATTGCGATCTAAAACATTATCGAACAATTTTGAGGCATTAAATGAAACTTTTTTAAGGTAAAATCTTTGTTTCCTCAGCATCATACATTGTTTTCGTATTGTACACACAATTACCTTTTCATAGATCAGAGTTTGTATGTGAAAATTACTTCACTCAAAATTCGACATTCCTATTTTCACCACGATAATTTCAGAGCATCCTATGTAATCCCCCCTTACTCATGAAAAATGGACTAGCCACATTATTACAGTGAACTAGATCCTAGAAAAGTATATATTGTAACTCGCGTTAATAGATGAGGTAGTCAAACCTAGCCACTAATAGGCTATCGGGTTGTAGTATAACCGGGTGACTCGAAAGAAAAGGGGTTCCATTATTTAGAGTGCATTTGCTCCATGGATGCACAAAATCAGCCAAGAGGCATAGGAGATAGAGAACACGGAGATGATTTGTGCACTATAGTAGCCCATCGACCACAAGCCATAATTCTTTGTACTCACAATCATTTTGTTATTAGGGAAAGAGAATAGGGGAGCCTCACCTTCCAACTAGGTTTTCCTCTCAACAAGGTTTTTTAGGTCTTATCTCGTGTCAAATATGTTCATGTGTCACACCTCCCTTTGTTACTATTTTTTTTTTTGTAAATCATCTGTCTCGATATAGTATGAGGGTGGGGTTAACATATAATATTCCCCATTGCATCTCAATGAGTCACCAAATAACATGGTAGAGTGAATATTTTTATCAAAATTTATAAGGTAACAAAAGTCAACCTATAGCCAATAATAAACTTAGATGAGGACAACTCATTACCTAAGTTATATCTTGTGTTAAAACCAGAAAAAACAATTAGGAGTTATTAAGAGAGGTATCAAAAATGGTATCAAACAACTGGTTTACAACACTTGGATCTACATGGGCATAAAATAAAAATATAATAACTAATAAGTTTTATTACAACTCTTACATGTTAAATGGTTGAGGAGGGAGAAAGAGATGCTTTGTAGTGAAGCCGTGAAGGGAGTGAACATCATCGAGGTAAAGAATCATGAAAAGGGATATCTATTGAAATAATAATCTCTAGGAATCAAGATATCCAAGATATGTAGTAATTCGTTTAAG
This sequence comes from Pinus taeda, assembly GCA_000404065.3. Taxonomy (NCBI): domain Eukaryota; kingdom Viridiplantae; phylum Streptophyta; class Pinopsida; order Pinales; family Pinaceae; genus Pinus; species Pinus taeda. Next base: position 26,028 of record APFE030181757.1, read on the forward strand.
AAACTATCAAAAGGATGCAAACAAAAAATGGATAAGCATAGAACATATAACCAACATCTATTTAGGATGTAGGTAGTGTAATATAAAATGTAAGAAGAGCAATAGAGGATGAATTCAACAATGTTAAAAAGGTATAATGATAAAAAAACAATGAGAAATAATGGGTAGAACTATAATATTAAGGAAATGATTCCAAAGGAACGAAAGGAAGATTTAAAAATAAATGGTCCACCTAATCTAGGAAATGAATTATCAAATTAAACTAAAATAATAAATGTGACCACTAAATCATTAGACAATAGTAAACAAAATGAAAAAACACTTTGAGAAAAAAGAACAATGTAGAAGAAATATAAGGGATATAAGGGGAATTTAAGAAATTTATGCGGTCGATTTTTGAAAGAGATTCAAAAAAGAAAAAAACGCATGGTTGAGTAACACAGGAAAATATTTTTATCTTTATCAATATTATAACAACCCAAAAGCTAGGTTTACTACATACCAATTAAATGGTGAATCCAATATTTGGTGGGAGAATACCAAAATTTCTAATGTAATTAATAAAAATGAAACGACATGGAAACATCTTAAGGAGATATTTGAGAAAAAATATTTACGTGAAAGATACATTGATAATAGAGCCAAGGAGTTTCATGATTTGAAACTAGGAAGTATGAATATAGATGTCACCACAACCAAATTTTTAAGGTTGTTGATGTATATACCCTACCTTTTGGGAGAAAATGAAAAGGAGAACAAATAACTCTAATTCTTACCCTCCTTATAATAGAATCAAATTGAATTTTACAACCAAAAAAGAATGGATAAAGTTATGAGAAAATTAAATTTGTGTCATTAGCAATTTAGTCGCATGACAAAATAATGCAAGCCAAGGTCTACTAAGAAAAAGGAGATATCGCACTTCAAAGGAAAGGGATTCTAATACCCGTAATTTATGATATGGATTTGATCACTATATTTTTTTCTCCATCTTGATGCTTTCAAAATGAAAAAATTAGAAGAATTAACTCACGAGACCCTTTTTACTCATAGGACCCAGTTTGTCAAATTGGGGTCTAAAACATTATCAAACAATTTTGAGGCATTAAATAAATTTTTTTTAAGGTAAAGTCTTTGTTTCCTCTACATCATACATAGCTTTCCTATTGTACACACAAATACCTTTCTAACTGTGAATGAATTTCGTCAATCAGAGTTCGTATGTGAAAATTATGTCACTCAGAATTTGACATTCCTATTTTCACCACGATAATTTGAGAGCATCCTATGTAATCCCCCCTTATTCATGAAAAATGGACTAGCCACATTATTACAGTGAACCAGATCCTAGAAAAGTATATATTGTAACTCTCATTAATATATGAGGTAGTCAAACCTAGCCACTAATAGGCTATCAGGTTGTAGTATAAACGGGCGACTCGAAGGAAAATGGGTTCCATTATTTAGAGTGCATGTGTTACATGGATGCACAAAATTAGCCAAGAGGTATAGGATATAGAGAACACAGAGATGATTTGTGCACTATAGTAGCCCATTGACCACAAGCCATAATTCTTTGTACTCACAACCATTTTGTTATTAGGGAAAGAGAATAGCGGAGACTCACCTTCGAACTAGGAATCCCTCTCAACAAGGTTTCTTAGGTCTTATCTCGTGTCAAATATGTTCATGTGTCACACCTCCCTTTGTTACTATTTTTTTCTTGTAAATCATCTGTCTCGATATAGTACTTTTCTTCCTCTTATGTTACATATTTTTTCTCACCTCTAATAGTTTATTTCTATCTAGACAAAATTGTCATTAACATTATCATCTCAAACAAAAATGCAAGTTATTTTTATATTACAAACTACATATACGGTTCATTATCTCTCCTTATCTCTTTCTCTCTCCTTCTCTCTCCCTTTCCTCCTCTCTCCCTCACGCTCTTTCCATCTTTCCCTTGTCACTCCCTCTCTCTTTCCACCTTTCTCTCTCTATGTCATTCTTTTTCCCTCCCTCTCTCCCCCCCTCAAACTCCATCTCTCTCCCCTTCTCTCTTTTGAGTCCTCTCTTCCTTCCTCTCCCTCCCTTTCTCTCCCACACCTCTCTATCTCTCCCCCCCATCACTTACTCTCTCCCTCTTCCCTCCAGCTCTTTCATTATCTCAATCCCTCTCCTTCTCGCTCTCCCCTCGTTTTTTGTGTCTCCCTCTCTCTCTCTTCCACTTCTCTCTGTTAGAAAATTAAAAGGCATAAAATATTTTCTTACTTTGATAACAACTTGTGATAATTTTTAATTATATTGTCTTCTTATGTCTTATTTTCATCAAGCAACTATCAAACCGTAAAGAACATGAAGATCGCAACAACAATAGAACATAGTATGTAGGATCTCAGCTAGGGAAAACCCCTCTTCTAGGGGAAAACCAAATTAAAATGCTCTTCTTCTTATAGAACCAAGACAAAATGAGAGCTTCAAGACCTTTAGACCAAGACAAAGATTCGATCCAAGCACTAAGTCAACCTTCCAAGAAATAATTCTTCATATCAGCTTAAGTCAACAAAGTCAATGAAACTCAAACTTCTATTTTGTTGGTCAAATCATATTTTGGGACCTCAACTGTAGGTTTGCAACTCAGACTGCATCTTTCAGTGCTACAATAGGTCAAAAAATCTTTTCTTTTTTGCATGTGTGAGCATAAATAGTTAAGAATTAGGTCTTCCTTCCTTCGCTAAGGATTCTTCTTCTCTTCACACTTCCTTTATTATTGTTTCTATTGCAGATCGAGGTAAGTAATTGAAGGTGTTAAATGAAGAAGAATTTCACTTCTATATATAAATTTCCATGTGGTCGAATAGGCCTTCCTAGTATGAGTTCTGCAGGATAGGCCGACTTGGTCTTGGAGGACTCTTTTGACACTTTAAACACAAAAGTAAATCTTCTCTTTTGATTCAAAATGGCCACTCGGATATTATATGCGTAACAACGACTCTCTTGATTTATGAAAAATAAAATTTTGACTTAAAAAGACCTAAAAGGATGAAGAACATGCTTGACCTAATTAACTTGAGCATGAAACCCGTTCTTATAAAATAATAGCTATTTTTCTCCTTTTTCTTTTTACATCAAATATAAAATATCAAGAGTACATGAGTCATTATGAAGAACAAACCTAATTACATTTTTCAACGCTCTCCCTATCTCCTTCCTCTCCTTCCTCTCCTCCTCTTTGCCCTCCTCTCCTCTCTGCCTCACTTTCTCTCAATCTCTCCCTTGCCACTCCCTCTTTCTCTCCATGTTTATCTCTCGATGCCTTTTTTATTTCCTCTCTCATCCCCCCCTCCCCTTCTCTCTCTGCCATCCAACTTTGTTACTATCCCCTTCTTACCTCTCTTAAATTTGATCAAGTTTTATTTTGTTTAACGAAGTATCTAAATTAAAAAGTTTGGATTGGTTGTAAAATATTAAACCTATATTTTGATAAATCATGTCGAAGAAAATAAAATAATGAAAAGCTTAAACAAATCATGCTCTATCTTTCCTCCATTATTGTTAGTCACTTTGCTTGCTCTCATCGCTTGGATCCTTAGTTACGATGGATCCATGTTGTTTCTTCATAACATCATTTATATTATATAAAGTTCACATCATTATACATAAAAGTATTCTCATTTTTAATTTTATTAAAACCTTGATTTAATTTCTATAGAAATTAGGATGGATCTATGTTGTTTCTTCGTAACATCATTTATATTATATAAAGTTCACATCATTATACATAAAAGTATTCTCATTTTTAATTTTATTAAAACCTCAATTTCATTTCTATAGAAATATTTTTAGTCGTCGTGAGAATAGAGGGTTTAGATATATCTCAAAACTACTTATAAAATTTTTCCTTTTAGATTCGATTGAAAAAATGTTATCAAATTAAATTAATATAAGATATTTTGATTGTGATATAACTTATGGTTTTTGGGCATGTGGTACTCATATTTCATGGTATTGGCCCATGGTATTATACAAATCATATTTGGAAATTAATAATATCCATTTTCAAGTGGGGGCAAATATTCATAGTTAAGAATCTTTTCATATTGTTATAAAAAAATTTGAATGCGAAATAAGTTATGATTTTTTGGCATGTAGTATTGAAAAGCCATGATATTGGCCCATGGTATTGTAACAAAATCTATTCACATGTTCATAATATGAATGAAAAAGTGTGGGTGAATATCTATGGTTAAGGATCTTGTGATAAGCCATGGTATTAGCCCATGGTATTATCAAAAATATTATTTACAAGTTAATAATATATCTAGTAAAGTGGGGGTGAATTTCCCTCGTTAAGAAACTTTTTGTGTTTTAATAAAATATTTTTATGGTGAAATAATTGATGTCTTTGAGGGTATGTTGTATTGGTAAGTCATGGTATTGGCCCATGATATTGTAACAAAGGCGTATTTACAAGTTGATAATATCAAATGTAATATGGGGGTCAATCTCCATGGTTAAATTTTTTGTCTTATTGCTACAAAATATTTTGGTTGTGAAATAAGTTATGGTTTTTGGGAATGGGGTATTTACAAGTCATGGTTTTGGCCCATGGAATTGTAACTAATCATATTCACAAGTTAAATTAATTGTAAGATACTTTTCTTTTTTTTCAACATTATTTTTCTTTGATTTCGTTAAAATTTAGTGGGGATTTTTTGGAATGATAATTTTGAGCTCTTTATCTCCACATTTAAGTGTCTCACATTTTTGAAACGGTTGATGTGAGATGGTTTTGTGATATGAAACTATAGCAAGTGTCAACTACTTTTGTAGTACTTGTTTGTCACACTATATAAATTATCTATAACAAATTGAATTTTATTAATTTTATTAATTTAACCTTTTATTATTAATTGAGCAAACATTTTAATGTTCAAACTTATCATTTTAACTTTTTATTATTAATTGAGGCACTATTTAAATGTTTAAACTCATTTCCAATATCACGTCATTTTATCGCAGTTGTCTGTGACTCTAAGAATCGATCCAAGCACTCGTGAGTGCATAAGTTTCACCCTTCCTTCTCCACCTGAGGAAATTGCTTTCTAACTCAAAAATGCTCTAAAGAAACTCAAACTACAAATGTCGCACTAATGACTGAATTTCAAACAATAATACCAGTTGAATTTTTTCGTTGTTTTTCGGGCTACTTAGCTATTATCTATACTGTTAGATATAATTTTAACTTTTATACCAAATGATATAATTTTAACTTTTATACCAAATGAAACTACGATATGTAATTGAGTAGTCGGATGTAATTGAAAAAAGGGCATAGTTCTTAATATTTACCTGCTGTTAAAACCACTTAATGGTCGAATTTATATTCATATTATATATTACATTGTGATTAAAATAATACAAGGTGTTTTATTTAGATTTAAGAGGACCCTGTGCCATGGCCCAAAATCACAACTCTCATTGTAATCGTTAGAAAGCATATATAACATTAAAGTCAATCAGATATCTTGAAATCAGATTTTTCGTTCAGAAGAAACCTCAAACTCAAAAATGCCCAACGCTCAAAACAAGAAATCAAATATTTTGACGAGAAGCAAAATAATTTAACGGTCAAACATAAAATACGAAATGGTACAAATCCTCAAATGTAATCGATAAAACAACTCAAGACGTAAATTTTCGCATCAAAGCAAAATACTTTAACCATCAAATACAAAATACCAAATGCAATCCATTTCAAATAAAGAAAACCGGACTCCACACACTGAACAATGCTTATATACAAAATGACATGTAGTTGAATGTTGTGGAAAAGCTTCTAGTTGGTACTCCTTTCCTGCGACGTCCTTTGGACCTCATACTCTGCATGCATTTCATTGAAAACGACTACCGTAGAATTTCGAAAATAAAAAACCCACAACCGTAGATGCAGAGTCCCACAACAGATTCGGAACCACTAACCTTTGAGTTGCCAGGAAGCGCAGTGGGTGGTACGTCGCGCTATGGGGCTGAAGCCACCATAGGTATAAGCTCATAACCTCTCCCATCAGACCTGCGAACCCATGTGGATCGCCAAACCCTTTATTATTAATGATCCTCTTATATCAAGTTTCATCTCCGCCCCTTATATTCTGCTATAAAACAAAATCTATCAACCAAAAAAATGAAGAAAAGATCAACCAGCAAAACGAGCTACATGTTTTTGCTACAAGCCAAACGAAAAAAAAGAACAACCGACAAACCAACGCAATTTAGAGAAGATGAAACGAATCTAGCGTAATGTTGGCTTTATCATGCTATCCATTATTATCACAAGTTTCTTTAACTTTTGGTTTTTGAAGATATGTTTATTTTAATTATGGTTGAAAGGTCTCAAAACTTTAAATTTCAAAAATAATATTGTAATAAATATGGTAGACAATTTTATTTCATTAATGAGGTTTTTCAGTGAGCTATTCAACAAAAACTATCTACCTAACATTTCATTCGGTATTACAAGTGTTTGAGATGACATAACAAAAATAGCATGCTATCCATTATTATCAAAAGTTTATTTAACTTTTGGTTTCTGAAGATATGTTTATTTTAATTATGCCTGAAAGGTCTCAAAACTTTAAATTTCAAAAATAATATTGTAATAAATATTGTAGACAATACTATTATATTAATAGTAATTAAATAGATACAATTTGATGAGCTATGTTTGTGAGTATGGATTTTGATTTTATATGAGGTGGCTCTGCTTGACTGATGACAAGCTATGAATGGCAAATGCAGAGTTGAGGAATTTTTGTTCTCTAAACATAAATTTGGAAGGGGGATAAACAACATATCTTAAGGGGGCATGTAGCAGAAAGGGTATATGGCCTCATGGTAGAACAAGTCCTAGGAAATAAATAGTTGTTAGTGGAAGATTTTCCACATGTTATGAGGCTACGAAGGATCAACGATGAATTTATAAGTACCCGAGGAAGAGAGAGGAGTCTCATGTTGTGAGATAACAAGTGAAAGGTTGAGCTTGATCTATGAATACCACAATCTAATACTTGAAAGTGAAAATCAACAGAGCTAAAATAGGCTTAAGGAACTCATCTCTATAAAATCACAACCCAAGGTTTAGGGGTGTGTTGTTAAAGAGATTTGTCTTATCAATCTACTACAGAGAGGTGGAACATCCCCCATAAATTTGTATCATCCATATGGTTGTTGGTTCATCCAGTCGTTAATTCATGTGTTCAAGTAGTGATTTCAACTCATTACTACTGATGTTACATGTAAGGTATATTAAATCACGCACAAGTTGATAAAATAAGGTTGCTTACGATGGTAGTGCCTTTTTAAGAAAATTGATAGAAATGAATAGCTTGTAGGCTTTACTACCAATCATTATAACATTTAAGAGAATGTTATTATCCCACCCAACAATGTCATATCAATCTTACTGTCTACATGTTTTAAAAGTTAATAGAAATATGGATAACTTTTAAAGCTAAATGGTTGTTCACTAGATTGATGGGCATTTGAATGGTTGATGGGAAGGGTTAAAAAAAATATACACTGTAAAAAGAAATTAGATTTATGTCTTGCATATTAGGAAATACATAGACAGACCCAAAGGAAAACCACTTGAATGTCGATAAACCTCTAAATCTTCCTTCATTTCTTGTTTGGAAAGAATATGCTAGGCCCAGAATATTAAGTATGGAAGGACTGCACATACTCCTTGACTTAACGCAAATGTGAGGTATTAGATTAAATTATAGATATAAGTGACAAACGTATTGAGAAGAGTATATGCCAAAACTACAGCATAGGGATAAACTCAATGTTGTTTCTTGAATATCATAAAACAAGGGAAATAATGGTAATAACATTTATGAATGGAAGCTAAGGACAAATGTAAAATCTATGATGTTTCCTACAAGAACGTATTTAGACCATGCAAACTCCAAGAATCAGAATAAATCCTCGAGCACACCAGGTAAAGGGCAAGTTACAACCTAGAAACATGAAATTCTTAGGAAAGGTGGGATGCCCTATCAGGTATGCTGTGTCGATAACTAAGAAAAGAGGCTACAAGGATAAACCTAGTATGTAACTATTCACTCCAAAAGAAAAAAAAAAAAAAAATTATGCATTCCTAGAGTTTTAGCCACAATGGAAAAGTAAAACCATATTCCTAATGTGAGAAAAACATGGCCACGGCTCCATAAATACAACCCTAAGTTTATTATCAATATCTAGCGGGGGCGGGGGAGGGCCCAAAAGTAAAATAAGATCCCAAACTCAAAAGTGTGGAGAATAATAAACAATGCATACATTTTATATTAGAATTTATACACATTTAGAGCATTGTAAAAATAATCAATATTATATAATGGAAGAATGATAGGGCTATGGTATGATACCCTTACCCTCTCCATTGCAAAATGGAATCACAAAAGAACCCATTAGTGAGTAACCATAAAACAATATTAAACTAAATGATGTCTTTCCATTTCTCCAAGGGAACGGATAAATAATATTATAAGTATGAAGAACCGGGTCCTTGTGTGTTAACCCTCTTCGAGGTATTTTATTACAAACAAAAAATGTCTTACGTAGACCCAATAACCATATAAACTAGAGATAGCTGAAAATGAGTCCATTCACAATAAGTGAAAATAGAAGCCATGCAAGGAGATGGTTGAAAACCAAAGCAAGGGAAGGAAGTTATCATCATCTCATCATCATACTGAGGGAAATTATTTGGGAAGTATGTCTATGGGGTGACATACATCCCCTCCTTAGTTTTTATCTTAACATTATCAAAAACTCACCTCCAAATAACAAGCTTCCTACCCCAACCATGCCAAGAAGAATTTAGTGTCTTAGAAGAATGAAAAGAATGTGAAAAAAAAAAATAGATAGCAAACAAAAGTAGTTATTACCTACATTGTTTCCCAGTCCTTTCAAATCCTCTCCATAGTGCACGAAAGATAATGTTATTCCAATTTTACATTTCATAGAAAGAATAAAACTTGATGTGGGTAATCTCGGTTCAGTGCAATCTGAGATTTGGGATACATAAGAGGGAAGGGGGAAAGCTAAAAATAAAATGAAGGAAATGGATTGTAGGAAATTAGTAACGGAATGAAGGAAAATAATTCACAGAGTCAAAAAAAAAATTGGGACAATAGTAATGAAAACTCTAGAGCCATAACTCTGAAAGGATATGTTCAAAACCTAATTTCAAAATGTTCTTACTGAGGAAGCCAATGCATTTTCCATGTTTCAACTACCTATTTGTAAGCTTCAGATCACCTTCGTTAAAAATGATAGAAAAGGTTTCTATTAAGCCCATAGAAAACATTGCATTTGGGACAAGAAGGGGAATCAACATTAGTCAATTATTTAAGAGCTGAAATACCATTTGAGCACATGAACATAGTGATAAGTAAGCATAAATTAAACCCAAGTGTCATGCGAGACACTACCGCCAAACACATATCCCCCTGGTATAACATAAAACCTTGACGAAATGAATTGAGGGAAGGGGAAAAACATATGAGGGTGGGGTTAGCATATAATTTTCCCCATTGCATCTCAATGAGTCACCAAATAACATGGTAGAGTGAATTTTTTTATCAAAATTTATAAGGTAACAGAATTCAACCTATAGTCAATAATAAACTTAGATGAGGACAACTCATAAGTTAAGTTATATCTTGTGTTAAAACTAGAAAAAAAA
>APFE030181761.1:2191-16569 GCA_000404065.3 Pinus taeda
CTAAGGTAAGATCGAAAAACACTTGATTTCTCATAGGATGATGTATATTTAGAGAAGGATTGCTCTTACTTGTTTTGTTTGTCACTAGAGAGTCTTAGACTCCTAGGGAGGTTAGTTTTGTCCGCAAAAATAACTCTTTCCGCATGACACAAACCATTCTAATAAACCTATTATAAAAACAAACCATTAGAATCAACCATTATATATAAGTGATAATAGAGGTGAGAAGAGGTGAGGCATGTAGTTATAAGGAAGCTCACATGAGTTTATGGAGGGATAAGGTGATGGAGGTGAGTGGAGTGTGAGGTGAGGTGACGTGAGGGTGAGTGAGGTGGAGATATGGGAGGCATAAGGAGTGAACCAAAACTTATATTAAATTTTTTGTACCCATCGCATTTTTTCCAATTGCAAATCCAATGATGTTTTAAATTAAGGAGCTTAACAAAATTGCGATATGCGATATGTGATATCACAATATTGCATCGCATGAAATTTTTTGATCATTGTAAAAAAAAATCTAAAAAAAACGAAAGACTTAGTAATTCTCGCATCACCTTATTTCACTTCTGTGTTTTGAAATGTTAAGGCTTTTGAAATTAATGTGAGAAGATTTTGCGAGAAGTATTTTGCAGGAAATCTTTTGCGAGAATTTTTCCGCGATACAATTTTTTTTATAAGTTTTTTTGTGATTTGGGTGTCAGAGACTATTAAATTAATGAAGATGAGTGGGGCCCGCATGAATTATTAATCCTACAAATTGAACTATATTCATTTTTCATTTTTAAGAATCTGGCCTTGGCAATTTGTTTTAAAATATTAATTTGGAGTAAATTACGAAGATTCTGAAACATGATTTCATCTGTTGTATGATTTAGCTGGGTCATTTTGTAGGAGCGTTAGTGAAAAATGAAAAATTAATAAAAGTTAACTAAAAGTCAATATTTACAATGAATGACTATTGAACTTAATTAGTTACCAAAATTGAAATATTTTACATCTATTTACATTTTTAGTCCAAGTGAGAAAATGATCAAACTTCAAAGGCGAGCCATTTACAAACTGGTTGACCAAATGAGTCGAAACAAGTATCGATGGAAAGCTTGTGAAAATTTGGATTCAATGAAACAATTCAAATGGAAATCCGACAAAAATGAAAAATAACAAAATTGTAAGACAATTAACTTAATAAAAATCATAAAAGGTGTTTAGCCAAAAATTAATAGAAAGGGTCCTCATTATTAAAGTACATAAATAAATAAAAATGGGGGGTGGGGGGGTTGTGTTTTACCACAACAATGGTGACACATGGGAGAAGAACCAATTATCTTTGTTCTATATGAATGAGATTTTCCTAAAATTAAAGTAAAAATAATTAAAGAAGAGAGAATTATTTTTGAAATGTTTGACTAGGTTCATTAGTCTAAATAAAAACAAGAATCATCTAACTGTAATTTTTCTTAAAATTCCTCATAAATCAAAATATTTCATAACTCTATATCAGTCTTCAATTAGTTGTAGAGATAAAGGGGTCACTTTAGATCTTAGATTTTAAAATATACTCATTTGCCATAGGTAGAGCCACTGCTGCCAACAAATATCTATAGTCTCGACAGGGTTACCTTTTAATCATCAACGATTCAAAATCTCATCTATTTTAAGAATTATTGACCTAGAGATATATCCATTTATTTATGTTTATTTTCTTTGTATTTGTTTTTAATTTTTTTAGTTCTTAAAAGCTGTTTTCCTGGTTTGGTAGCAAGATAGTTGATAATGTCGTTCACTAGTTATAATTGGATTGAACAAGCTAACTCGTGATGAGACCCCTTGTCTTATAATTGTTTTCAATCATAAGTCATCACCCTGGTTTATTTAGCAGTGTTGGTAATGTCAGCTTATTTTTCCCCTATGATCATGGTAAGCAGGCTCATGATGAGACCTCTTATCTTTTAAGTTTAAATATATTTTTGGATTACACTCTAGAAAAACAAGACTTTTTGGATTGGGAGAATTATGAGCTCCTTAAGAGGTAAGAATGACAATTTCAGAGTTAAGGGTGTTTCGTTGTAAAGTGTCTTTACTTGGTTAAAAAAACTTTTCATGACTGATAATAAAATTTTGAAAGATCTTAATAAAATATTGAAATCTAAAAATAATTACAATTTTGGTGAAAAAAGAAATTTCTCAGATTTTATGATACTTTCTCAACTTCTCTTGTTTTGTAATATCTTCCCTAAGTATGTCTACCTTTATAATAAGAAAAACAAACTTTCTTAAGAGATTTTAAGAAAAAGCCAATAGTAGACTATTAACACTCTTTTTCTGCATATGTTGACCATTGTTAGGTAACAAAAAGGCCTTTCATATAAATTATGACAGAGTCACCAAAATCAAAACTAAAAAATAAAAGGAAAAGAATTCCTAATCTGAATTGATAAAAGAAATCAACAAACAAAAAATAAATAAAAAAGGTAAGAGCAGAAAGGAAAATCCAAGTTTTTAAAAGACAAACTCCAACAAGAATGTTTATACCAATGTCTCAACAAAATGAAGTGAAATAATCATGTAACCATTCCTTCTTATGTCGAGATTCAGATAAATTTTACTTTGCAGGGTTATAACGTTTTAGACTTCAGATAACAGTGATGATAAAATTCAGCCATAATGAAAAAATTTCTATCTGGTGTCAATCTTCTTGTTTGAAAGCATCATCTTAATCATTTTCTAATAAAAGGGATGTTTAAAGAAACAAACTAAAGGTTCAGAAACTTCCTAGTGTAGTTGTTTTGATGAATATTATCACTGTTTCTTGGAAGCAACTAGGAAAAGAGTATAGGGCTTCAAAATCTGATATGGTGGAGGATTGAAAGCTTTTATGCAGAGCTACAAAACATTTTTTTATATTAGCAAAATTTAAAAACAAAAATGAAAGTAAAGTAAAGTAATGAAAATAAATGAAAGTGGGTATATGAAACTTACCATTAGATAATTGCATTTAATCTTACCTATGAGGTATCATCTTCTCCAATGCTAGCTAACTTCTTCTTTTAATTAAAATCAAAAGCATGAAGAAGTTGAACTAACTGTTATCTTATAACCCAAAATAATTATTTGTTTTATTTAAGCCAAAGCAAGCAATAAACTATAAGGAGATAGTGCTTTGTGTTCAGGGAATCGAAAGTAAAACAAATCCATCAAAAATGAAAATGAAATAATGCTTCTTACAACGATGAATGTTCTCATAATATTATAAGTTTCATGTCAATTCCATTTCCATAAATTGTCTAGAATTAAGACCAAATCTGAGATAATGAAATTTATATGTATAGATGGGAAGGTCTTAAATTTCATATTAAATATGGAGTGGTATATCTAGAACTAAAATATAAGAGAAATCGAAATGATCTAACCTTGTTGCAAATTTCCTATCAGTTGCTTTAGTACCATAGTGATTACCCAAGATTGTGTTAAAATATTTTATACAATGCAATGCCTCAACAGATGTTTTGCATCGCAAGTTTCTTCACCATACTTAAATTTCAATCCGCTATTTTTACCTTTGCCGATATGGGATATAACAATTGAATGTTGATGGCAAAGGGGCATGTATCAGAGTCTATCACATCAGAAAATCTTAAGATAAGGATTCATTTGAGTTTTGTGATGCGATATATTTGTTGTGGCAACAAATTTGTGATATGGACATATGTTATGTGAAAATATGCGATGTGATGGGGCATTGGAAATATCAAAGAATTGTTATATCAGGGATCGGGGAATAGTCACATCGTACATCACACTTTTCACATCGCACATCGCAGATTCATAATTGTGATATGAGCATATATAATAAAAATTAAGATGAAGCGATTGCGATATCGGCATATTGGGACATTGGGAAATAGTCATGTTGGAAATGTCGATATTATTCTACAACTGCGGGGATGCGATGGATGACGTGGAAAATTAGTGGGACCAGCTTTGGATCTCAAAAGAAATCGACAATCAGAAAATTTAAGTACATGATGTAACATTGTTGATATGCCTATGTGCGATGAATAACGGACTCGATAATTTTATTATGTGAATTTAATATCGTATCATATCAGGAACATCGAGACTTTTAAACCTATGCCCCTACCATTATTGCGATTGAATGGACGTGATATTTTTAATGAACTTAATTTAAATTTTATATTGGGTTTGGAATTGTGTGAACATAGCAATACTGGCAAAGTCAACTATCAGATATGTGAAATGTGAAATGCAATATACAATATGATAAATGTGGAATTTTATGCGAGAGAATGAGTGTAAAAGAACATCAAAGATCTTGTATCAACAATTTTTTATTAGTAAATGCTAAGAGTCGCTTCTGATGGAATATTGCGATACAAATAGTTGTGATATGGATGATGTAACATTGCAAAGAAAGAATTGACGAAGATGAGCGGGAAGGGAATATCACAAATGTATATTCATCGTAGTATCAGTGATATGAAAGTCAAGTTGAAATATTCAGATAAGAATTTTGCGATAATGTTTTAAAGGCCTATTGGGTTTTTTAATGAATGAAATAAAAATTAAAGAATGCTCAAATTCTAATGAACACAAATAAAATTTCCTTGAACCTTTTGCGGATTTGCAATGGGTTTGCTACTTACTTGAAGTTTTGAAAATGAATGAAAACCTGCAAATGGGACATAACAAGAATAAGAAATAAACTAAGGAAAAGGAAAAACCAACAATGGATGAAAATGAACTGATGAATGCGTACCTGGAAGAAAATTGTTTGTAAATTTTATCTCATGAATCTTCAATTTTTTCCATGGATTTCTCAAAATTCAGATTTTGTTCAAAATCATCCCATTATTTATCTAAATTAGAGTGTGCAATCAACTTAGAGAAAATTAGTTATTCATGTTCAGAAAATCTAAAATTCATATAATTCACCAGAAATGTAAATGAAAATATGTTCCCCTTTGAATTGCAACAGTAATTATTACCTTTTCTCATTCTGAATTAACTTAATCGAAGTCTGTATTATTAATGTGGTTGTTCAATAATGTCTTTAGTACATAAATATGGTGCATATTACAACATCAAATAATAAACTAAAGATTAGAATAGAATAAAGCCCTGATTATGAAAGAATATCAACACACATTCAAATGTGTGCATGTAGCAAAATGGACACCCTTAAGGTCATTTTAACAAATTCTTAGGAAGATAACATGAACTTCATGTGTTTACAACAAAAATTAAGATTGATTAATAATAATCAGATTTTCATTAAGCTTGCAAGCTTAGACAATCATATATTTTATGTGACAATGATATCAGGAAGCTTTTGCATCATCGAAATTTCCAACATAACAATCTAAGAAGAAAATCTTAGAAGGAAATGTCGAAATAGAGAAAAGTGGCTTTGAGGTGATGTGTGTCGAGTGCATACTCAATTAAATTTAGTCGAGACATTATTCGAAATAGAAAAGATGTTGTCACGGGTAGAGGTATTGCTGCAAGAAATTTTTGATTTAAAGATGGGAAGAAAAAATCAAAAAGTTTCTGATGAGAGGAAAATATTTCTCTTAACATGTATATGATATGAGAAGGGTTGATTGCTTGCTTTATTTTCATCTATTGAATTGTTAAAAATAAACTAAACATATATTCAAACTACCTACATTAATTCTAATCCTATCCTAACTATATACATGAAAATGACTAGGTATAGTCATATTTCCTATGTAACCACTCTCTCATTTTAATTCCTGCATATATGTATAGTTCAAACATTAGTAATAGAAATAAAATCTAATTAAAGTAAGAAAGCTAAATATGAAAGCGGAATGTACATTTATTGTTAGCAACTTATTTAACATCTTCTTCTTTTGAAATTTCCTTTCCAACTGGATTTCAAGTGGATAATAGAAATTTGAGTGGATTTCCATTAATGATTGGAAGAGATTAAAAAGAGAAGATAACAGGCCAGATTGTGGATATGAACTTTTAGATTCACAAGCCTGAAAAAAATGGTTAGTGTTATGTGTAAGTGTTAAACTATTAACAATATTTCATGAAGGAAAACTTTCCAAATATTTTTCAAATGAGTTAATGAAAAATGGATGGAAATATGTTAGATACAATGGAAGATTATTAATTGAATTTGATTGTTGGTCAGATTGTAAAAATACACTCTCTTGTTGATACTGCTTTTGAGAAGATAGAAGTTTTTGATAAAAAAATAGCATCAATTGAAACTGAAATATTGATAGCATTTTATGTTTATGATTATAATATGAAACTTCAATTTCCCAATAGGGAAATGCATCAATTGAGTGTTTCATAGTGCAATGTTCAATATGCCAGTGTAAAATTTCAAAAAATTGAAAAATAAAATAAGAAGTTAAATCCAATTTTATACAAAATAAGTGAGGAAACAAAAATAAAATAAAATCACTATTAGTACAACTAATGTTACAACATAATTGGGATTGTTTTGAAATGATTTTTTTTCACAAGATTTGGCCAGAATAATGGAATTTAAATGACTGCCAATTCCAACTTGTAAATTAGAAAGAGAATTATGACCATGAATAGGAATGAGAGCTTGATCATGATATGAATAATAAATTGGAATGATTTCTTGGATGTCGAAATCATGAAGATAATTTACTGCTTGAGAATGATGATTAAATAGAATAATTTCTTAATTAAATCATTCATCGTCCTCATATGTGTTTTGAATTTTCTCATGAGGATTGACATGAGAAGAATACAAATAAACATCTTCATTGTTAGAGTAATTATCATAAATGACTTCACAATATTTATTAGAATTCCCTTCGATCTCATCTAATGTATCAAAAAAAGAAGGAATATAAAGTACATGTTTATTAATACCAAAAGAATGATCAATTATTGTTTCCCTATCTTGATAAAAACTAATTGGCATTTCATTTATATCAGCCTCTGTATTTTCTAAAATATCATTAATACTAAGAGGGAAAAAATTACCAACAGTAAAAATATCAGGATAAAGGGGGAAATGAGAATTAGAAATAATGAACTAAAAAGTTTCTCTATTTGAGAACTCTTGTGCATTCTGTTCATTATAAATTTCAGATTTTAGATCATTCCTTTGTGTACTCATGCTTTCTTGAAGAATGTTGCTTTGCTGCTCCGAATTTGGCATTTCCATCATGAAAGAATTCAGAAATTTGTACAACAGTTTGTGTGTTATTGGTTACTTTGATTGTTGCTTCTACTTGTTGATTTGCGATCTAATTTTCTGAATTCAATGCAGAGTAATTTTTAAATTTCAAGGTAGCTCTTTCTCCAAAATTGTTGTTGTTGTGTTGTTTGGATAGAAATATTTTCCAAGCTTTGTGAGACCACTTCATCATAATTATTTTGCACATCCATATTGGAATTCTGATTTATGTTAGAAGGGGATGGAACAAAGCTTGAACTAATTTCATATGGATTATGAATGAGAGGAAGAGAACAAATATGTTCAAACCAATCTAATGATTTTTCTTCTGGAGGTTTATCCTCGACTTTAAATTTTAAACAATTCAAACGAAATCGAATATTAAAATCAATAACAGACTCATTTTCAAACCTTCGTAGATATTCAATTTCATCACATACCTGTTCACAATCATAGTCATCAAATTTACAAATGAAAATTGTAACCAATTGATCCCAACTATGAATAGAGGCAACTGGAAGTGATTTACACCAGCTTTCGACTTTTGCTAAGAATGTAAGAGTAAAAATTCTACATAAAATACCTTCATATTTTTCTTGAAAAGTAGAACTGGAAATTTTTTGAATAAATTGAAAGACAAAATTTAAAGCAAAAGAATTTCTCTTACCATTAAACTTTACCAGAGACAAGAGTCTTACCACTTCGGGTGGAGTATTGGAAGATGTACTTTCATACATACAACTCCAAATTGAAAGTTTAATAGGAGCCATTGTGATTAAATAAAATGTTAAAATTCAAATACTCCAATAGTCAACAAGATTCAGGTCCTCCTTTTAGTGCCAAAATGTTGAAGCCTTGAAATTCGCTACAAAAACATGGGGGATGACTACCCATTCCGGACCTTAAAGCAACTCCTTTTTTGTTTGGAATGGTGGTTCTGACTGGTTCAACTAGGTCCAGTTACCTTCTCTCAAACTTCAATGAATTTAAAATATGACTTTCATTCACCAATGGAGAAAAGACATTAAATTAATCTTCTTATTAATTAGGCGAGAAAGTGACCTTTAAGATGATTTGGGGCTTAACCAAGCCACAACTAAAGTTTGCCTCTTTGGGAAGAGGACTTAAAAGAATGTAGAAATTAATCTAAATACAAACTTATTTTAAGATGCAAGCAAAATGAATTATCTTAATCATATTTCAATTAGGAAAATATAGATCTAACCCAATTAAGAGCAAGATAATTTTAAATAATTGGGACTTAAATATGTCTGGTTTATAATGAATATAAAGTTAATGAAGTAGTTCAATTAACTCACATTATGAATACCGAAACACATCCTATTGAGGTCTCTTAATTGAAATAATCAATCAACAAAACTCAGGAAGAAGTTCATAAAATGATATTGATCATTTAATCAGTGACTTGAATAATTAAATAATAATATGCAAAAGAAGTTCACAACATATCACTATTCAGTAAATTAGTTTTATAAGACATATTTCTTAGTAAATAGTTACTCAGAAATCAGAATTTAATCCATAAGAGTAGAGATACATAATAACATAAAATTGAGACAAATTACCCATATCGACAAAAGTGCACAAACATGGAAGAAAATTGACACATTCCTGTCATTATAAAAAGAAACAAGTATTTAAAATAATAGTATTCGAAATATCAATTTTATTGAATACATTCTCTAGCTCCAGTCTCCAACAATCTTTTACAGTGCCTAAGCTTCTGCTTTCAACACGAGAGCTACAATAGTGCAAACTCTGTTCATTATACATAATTTAGAATGTAAAAGAAAAAAATCAATCATCTCTAGATCTGAGATTCCTCTCCTTCCACCTACAACTCTAAATCTCTATTACAAAAGTGCTTTTAGAATTCCAGAATTGTAGAGGATAGAAGCTCTTAGTACATTTTGCAATCTGCTATTTATAATATTTGCAAAGGAATTCTTAACATGAAAGTTTGTTGAAGAAGAGATTTGCTTAATCAATTTTCATTTACTCAAAATTTCATTCTTCAATTGATGGAGCATTCTCATTGATTGTGATCTCGTTCTCCTCATCTTTTCAATTGTTTTCCTGCAAAAACAAATCAAAACAAAATTAAAATGTAAAAATAAAATCAAAATGTCAAATCTAGAATTAAAACAAATATAATTAAATTCAATTAAATAAATAATTGAGTAAGAAATATAAGCTTTCTATTGATGTCTGTGATGATTTAATTGGTTAAGGATATCATTGACGAATGGATTTTCATTCAGAAAAGGCTTGGGCAAATGAAATTGCATAAAATAAAACTCAGGAAAATTGGTTTTATTCAAAATTCGGAGCTTGATCTTTCTCTAAATTTTAGATCTAATAAATGATCAAATTTGTTAATGAAACCTCCTCAGAAATGTTCTCCATGATTTTATATTTCCAATGAGCTATCGTGGGCCTCATTTGGCCAAATAAAACTTAATTTATGAGTTTCCAAAGTTGATGAGTCAAATCTGAGAGAATTCTAGAAACTCTGTTGCCTAGCCAAATAAAAAATTATTAATTTAATTCTATCCTAAATTTGATTTTAATTATTTAATAATTAATGATAACTTATTTAATTATTAACTAATATATACAATTAATTTTAATTATGCTATCTAATTTTTAATTATGATATTAATCTATTTTTTTACAGACTAATTATTAACATAATTAATAAAATTTAAAACAATAATTTAAAATATTATTAGTATTATATTAAAATTTATACATTATTAATATTTATAATATAAATTATAATATTTTAACAAACCATTAGAATCAATCTATTATAAAAACAAACCATTAAAATCAACCATTATATATAAGTGATAATGGAGGCAAGGAGAGGTGAGACATGGAGTTATAAGGAGGCTCACATGAGTTTATGGAGGGATAAGGTGATGTAGGTGAGTGGAGTGTGAGTTGGGGTGATGTGAAGGTGAGTGAGGTGGAGGTACAAGAGGCATAAGGAGTGAACCAAAACTTATATTAAATTTTTTGTACCCATTGTATTTTCGCTAATTGTAAATCCCATGATGTTTTAAATTAAGGAGCTTAACAAAATTGCGATATGTGATATCGCAATATCGCGTTGCATGAAATTTTTTGATCATTTTAAAACAAATTCAAAACAAAATAAAAGACTACGTAATTCTCGCATCAGTGTATCACACTTCTGTGTTTTGAAATGTTAAGGCTTTTGAAATTAATGTGAGAAGTATTTTGGGGGAAATTTTTTGCGAGAATTTTTTCGTGATATGATTTTTGTTTTATAAGTATTTTTGTGATCTAGGTCTCACGGGCTATTAAGTTAATGAAGATGAGTGGGGCCTACGTGAATTATTAATTCTGAAAATTGAACTATAACCGTTTTTCAATTCTGAGAATACCGTCTTGGCAATTTGTTTTAAAATAATAAATTGGAGTAAATTACCAAGATTTTGAAACACGATTTCATCCGTTATATGATTTAGCTAGGTCATTTTGTAGGATCGTTAGTGAAAAATAAATATTTAATAAAAGTTAACTAAAAGTCAATATTTATAGTGAATGACTATTGAACTTAATTAGTCACAAAAATTGTAATATTTTACAACGATTTACATTTTTAGTCCAGGCGAGAAAATAATCAAATTTCAAAGGAGTGCCATTTACAAATCGGTTGACCAAATGAGTCGAAACAAGTATCGATGGAAAACTTGTGAAAATTCAGATTTGATGAAACAATCAAAAATGGAAATCTAACAAAAATGAAAAATAAAAAAATTGTAGGATAATTAACTTAATAAAATTCATAGGTGTTTAGCCAAAAATTAATAGAAAGAGTCCCCATTATTGAAGTACATAAATAAAAATATGGGGGCGGGAGTTGTGTTTTACCACAACACAATCCTAGGTGATATCTTGGTCGATTCCTGGAGTTAACCCTAGGTGATTCTCATCATCGATCAAGGGTGATTCCTTAAATCGACCCTAGCCCTGGGAAGCGAGGGTGATTCCCAGAATTGACCTTGTGTGATACCCATAACAGGCCCTAGGTGATTCCTGGAATCAACCCTGGGCGATGCTCGGAGTCAACCTTGGGTGATTCCTGGAATCGACCTTGGGCGATTCTCGGAATCAACCCTGGGGAATTCTCAGAATTAATCCTGGGTGATTCCCAAAATCAATTCCCTATGCAATACCCAAAATTAACCCTTGATGATACCTTGAACGATTCTCGAAATTGACGTTAAGCGATATAGAAAATCGACCTTGGGCAATGTCTAAAACCAACCTTGGATGATACCCTTGGTTCCCAGGGACGATTCCCAGAATCGACCTTGGGTGATTCTTGGAATAGACCCTAGGTGATTCCTGGAATCGACCATGGATGATTCCTGAAATTGACCTTGGGCGATTCCTAGAATAAGCCTGGGGTGGGTAAGGCCCCTAGGCTGTGGGCCTGGGCTGGGACACCTTGCCCGCCGCCAAGGCCTGTGGCCAGGAGCCCTAGGTCTTTGGGCCATGGGCTTTGGCAGGGGAACCTTACCCTCCCCTACCCAAGCTCGCGGCCTAAGGGCCCTAGGCATTGAGGGGCAATTCTTGCAATTGACTCGGTCAATTACAGGAATCTCCCTTGGGCCACAACCTCGGTGGGGGCACCTTGCTCATCCCTGTTTAGGCTCATGGCCCGGTGGCCCTAGGAACCCCAGGTAGCTGGCCTGGGTGGGCATGCCTTGCTTGACCCAACCTAGGCTTGCGACCCTAGTCGCCCAGGGCCCTGTGGTTGTGTGCTTGGGTGGGTTCGCCTTATCCATGCCCACCTAGGCCCGCGATCTAGCGACCTTGGGTAGGGGCGCCTCACCCACCCTCGCTTAGGCCCATGACCCAGGGGCCCTGGGTGCCTAATGTCAATTATAGGAATCGCCCCTCGGCCACGAGCCTAGGTGTGGGTGCCTCACCTGCCGCTGCCCTGGCCCACGGCCGTGGGTCACGAACCTATGTGGGGAGCATCCCTTGCCCCCACATAGGCCAATGGCCGAAGGGCCATAAGCATGTAGGGCTCTTCGATCATAAGCCTATCCGGGCATAGGCGAGGCGCCCCTGCCTAGGCCATGGCCCAAGGGCCCTGGGCTTTGTTATCACTCCGTAATTTTCTCAAGGCTAAAGAAAGAAATCACCAAGGTAACCACAAACCTACTTTGGAGATTAGGATCTAGCCTTCCTAATGCTTAGAGAGGGCTCTCTCTTAATGATTTAACTTTGTTGTTTTAATTGAATTTAGGCTAGTTATGTAAGCTTGATTTGGTTTTGATTTGAGTTGTTGGTGGAATTACTGATTTAGATATATAGATGACTATCTGTTTTCCATTAGGCTATGGAGTTAATATATCAAGAAAATAGAACATAAACAAATTACAAATGCAGTGTTACAAGGAAAGGTAGCTGAGCAATATCAGATCTCAAGGTTGGAATGGTGAAATGATTTTCAGTCGGGATCAAGGAGCAGTTAAGGATCCCTCAAACAAGATAATGAGGGAAATGGTAGAGGTCAATCGAAACTAGGGAGCAATGAAGGATTCCCTAGTCTAGATATCAAAAGAAAACATAGAAATGTATAACAGTAAGAGCAGAGTGTACTTAAACAATTTCTACAATAACATTCCTGTTATACCATTCAAATTTAGAAAACATTCAAGTTTATGGAATACTTTACAAAAGAACATGAACAATTGAAATATACTTCACTGAAGTGGCTCAACACATGAATCCTGTAAAGAAATGCTTCTATTATTTGCCTTGTCTGTTAACTAAAAAAGTACAGTAAACCCTCAGGTTGTAGATGAGTTCACCTATAGAAATGTTCAGAAATCCACACTTTAATACTTCAAAAGAAGAAGTATTTATACAAAATTTACAAATTGTTTACAATAAATGTTGTCTCTAACAAACATGACATTTTTAAACTATAGATGAGCTAAAAATATCTAACTACAGATTAATAGTTCTGTTGGAATGTGTTGTGCAAATGTTGTTGTTGTGGAAGTGGGAGCAGGTAGGACGTGAACCCAAATTTGTGGCTGTGCTGGCTCTTTTTCTTAGTAATTCACTCAACTTCTTGCTGAACCTCTGACTTGATAATCTGAGACTTTCTTCACTGATGATTGATCCTGTGACTGCTGTTTTATCATCCATTAGTGTCACAAAATATTTTGGAAAATATATAATAATATATATATTTGAATAATATCTCCAAAATATTTTAAATGAAATTTATAATTAAATTTCTACAAAAACCATGTGTTGTTGTTCCAATCTATGGTTTTGTTTTCTCTTTCCATGAATTCAGAAAACCATGTGTAGTGTTGTTCCTATTACTCCTTCCTCTAAAAATTCATTTTATCTGTATGTAAATTCCTTTTACCCTTGTAGAATACCTGGATGGTTTTTCAAAACCATGTGTTGATTTGTATGGTTGGAAGAGTATTCTCACTTTACTCTTTTACTTTTACTTCCAACATGTTTTTACACCTGTAACCATGTGCTCATTTGTATGGCTGGAAGAGTATTCTCACTTTACTCATTTACTTTTACCTGCAACATGTTTTTACACTTGTAAATTGATTTTACGATGCCTGTAAATTGATTTTATTTACACATGTTTTTACACTTGTAAATTTATTTTAGGATGCCTGTAAACTGATTTTACCATGATCTTCGATCATGAAATGCATTTACATGAATGCTATGTTTGTCGACTTGTACATTCATTTCATGTGAAAATTTCTCTTTTATTTTACCATGATCTTCGATCGTGAAATGCATTTACATGAATGCTATGTTTGTCGACTTGTACATTCATTTCATGTGAAAATTTCTCTTTTATTTTCTCTCATAAATTCATGGCATCCATGAATTTTATTTCATGTGTCACTGTAAAACCATTTTACCTTTGAATCTCATTCCACAACCTTAGTCTCATATTGCCTATAGCTTTATAATTTTACCTCAAGTATGGTTTCACCTGTAGCTTTGAAATATTGCTGCATTCTCATATCTATGTATTTCACTTGAAATTAATCCATCCTACATTCCCATAACATTTATAATATTCAAAACCAAAATAGTTAATGGT
>APFE030181772.1:9301-22406 GCA_000404065.3 Pinus taeda
ATATGGCATATGCCAACGCTGATAGCTGATGTCGATCACTGACGTCGATCGCATGTCATTTGCCTTAACTCCTAATATTGCACATAGCCATCCCCCAATTGCGATTAGGCGGAGATCGCTAATTGGGGGTTCATCCCACTAGCCTTTAATCCTCCCTTTTGACTCCTCTGATTGCGATTTGTCCTATAAGGCTTAAAACCCATTTTTTTTATAGAGAAAATGCCTCATTTTTCAAAGGAACAAAGCAATGTCTTTTGGCAATAACTTCATCATCTGGACTTGGATTGGAGTGCCATTCACACCATTAGAATCAGGGCAAAGGGCACTTCGATCTGATGTCAAAATACTTGCTTTTATGCCACTTTGAATTTTGAGCTTTTCCATGCCATTGTGTCTGAAGATCCACCTATATCAACTATGCCAAAAATTGTTTTCTGCCACTTTCAATTTTGAGCTTTTCCATGTCGTTGTGTCTGAAGATCCACCTCAATCAACTATGCCAAAAATTGTCTACACAAGAAGGTCGGTAAGAAGCCCTCAGGTGGAGCGGTAGGTGAATCTCTTGCTTCACAGTCGAGCTATATTTCACCCTCATCACTTGCATGGTGACATCGGTGATGGGTAGTGTTTGGTACCTGGATAGTGGAGCCTCATTCTATATGATTGATTAGAGGAAATTTGATTTTAGAAGATTAACATTGAATTTCCATGTCATAATGTGTAAGCCAATTTTAAAAGGTTAACATTGAATTTCCATGTCATAATGTATAAGCCAATCAGAATCCTTTAAAATTCAAAAGTGATATTGGTGTGTCTAGGCATTGGCAAATTTTTTAATAATATAATTTACCTAGCTTAAGCATGAATGGTGTGGAAGCAACCAAAGACCGACATTAAATATTAAAATTAAAATTATATAATATTCTATAAAAGTTATATAATGATAAATTTTTTTAATGACGCATAGCTAATTTTTGAAATTTTAAATTACCTTTAAATTTAAAATTTTATTAATCTTGTCCTAAACGAAATATTATATAATATATATTATATATATTATAATATATATATATATATATATATAATATAATATTATACTATTTTAGTAAAATGTGCATTTATTGTGATTAATTTCATTTAAATTTATAAAATCACTTTTTTTAAGTTAAACTTATTAATCTTATGTGAATAAATTAATTTAATATAATATATATAGTTATCTAATTTCAATGACATTATAACTATTTAAATTTACATTTTTTTTATTAAATTAATATTAAATCTTATGACTAAATAAATTAAGTTAAAGAATAAATTATATATATGTTAGTTTGATAAACGCCACATTTATCTTGGTAACTTTGATAAAAGTAAAATAATAAAAATGACATATTAAAAAATTGTCTACATGACATTATTTTATTAATTTCTTAATTTTTTCTTAGGTGGCTATTTTCAAGTTGAAATTTCCTCTAATTGGAAAAAACAAAGAGTTCTTTAGTGACTTAGAGGAGAACGACCTCTAGATTCACATCGAGATGGAATATGATGGGAGGTATAGTGCGACCAACATAGGTAGTGTTACCTTTCAAAGGAAGTCTGGTACTCCTCTCACATTAAAACATGTCATGTATGTCCTAGGTTTGAAGAAGAATTTGGTTTTAGTTTCGATGTTGGAGGATAGTGGCTACGATGTGATATTTAGCAGGGGAAAGGATTTTTCTCATCACATAGCTTTAGGATAGGTGAAACGGATGAGGTTTCGAGTGAAGAACCTCTACAAATTGGATGTAGAAGTTTGTGCTTCTTTGAGCATTAAAGCAGAGAAGTTTAAGAGCTGAGACATCGGTGAGTTATGGCATAGAAGATCATGCAACATATTTCTACAGGACTACCCAAGGGTACACTAGAGCAGAGAAACACATGTAAAGGGTGTACATGGGGGAAGTACACCAAAACTTCCTTTCATGATAAAGATAATGGAATGCAAGTGATCCTTGATCGAGTTCACTTAGATGTGTGTGGACCATTCTCCGCAGCCTCCACAACCAAGCACAGGTATTATGTAATATTTGTTGATGAGTTTTCTCGTAAGTGCTAGATTTTATTCATGCAGAAGAAAGGTCAGATGTTCGCTAAATTTTGTGAATTTAAAGTACTTGTTGAGAAATATACTGGCAAGAAAGTTAAATCTCTCAAAAGCAATAACGGTGGAGAATATGTCTCGAATGAATTCAATAAATTCTATGCATCATAAGAAATTTGGAGAGAGTTGATAACATCTCATAACCCACAACATAATGGGGTAGTTGAAAGGAAGAACATAAGTATTGTGGGAGTGACATGGGAAAAGTTACATGATCAGGGCCTATCGTTGCACTTGTGGGATGAAGCATGCAACACCGTTGTTTATTTTCATAATAGAAGCCCTCATCAAATTCTCAGGATGAGTACACCAGAAGAATATTTTTTAGGTAAGAAACTAGATGTGGCACACTAGGATCTTTGGGATGTACGAAAAAGCTAGTGCCAACAGCTGATTTGGGCATATTTATAGGGTACAGTGATACACCTCACAACTATAGGGTGTACCTACCATCCAACAGGATGAGAGTGGTTCGTAGAGTTGTGAAGTTTGATGAAGAGAAAAACATGAGATGTTCCCTTTAGAGGGAGCTTCCGTTACATGTAGAAGAGGATATTTTAGCTCCAAAGGATGAACCTTGAGATGATGTGGAGCAGCCACATGCAGAGGAGTAAAGAGTGGAAGCACCCACTCATGCATAGACTTTCATAGATGGAAGAAAGTGCACCAGAGAGGTTTATATATTGATGCATGATGCTAGTGAGAATGTGGGAGCACCCACATCATAGTGCAAGCAAAGGAGGTCACTAGATTAGTACATTGGCTACAAGGCTCTAATGAGCTAGAGTATAGAGGTTGATCCATCCTCATTTGAGGAAGCAGTGCAGAAACTAGTATGGGTTGATGCCATGGTTGAGAGGTATGACTCCATTATCAGAAACAATGTTTGGGAAGTGGTCCCAAGACTAGCAAACAAGTCAATGGTGAGTTCTAGATGGATTTACAAGGTAAAACAAATTGCATATGGGAGTGTGGAGAAACACAAGGCTATATTTGCAGCTAGAGGATTCTCTTAGGTGGAGAGAATTTATTACGATGAGACCTTTTATCCAGTATCAAGGTACTCCTCAATCAAATCTACTCTACCATTGTTAGTGCAGATGGGATGGAAGATACATCAGATGGATGTGAAGATATCATTCCTAAATGGTATGATTAAGGAAGAGGTGTATATTGAGCAACTGAAAGGATTTGAGACCTTCAATAGAGAGTCATGTATGTGCAAACTCAAGTGAGCATTGTATGGACTAAACAAGCACCTTGTGCTCGGTACACTAGGATTGACAACTATTTCACTGGGTTGGGATTCACCAAAAGTGAAGAAGATGCGAACTACCGTATTATGGTTGAAAGTAAATTATTGATTATAGTATTATATGTCGATGATTTGATTCTAACAGGTGATGAGAAGCTGATAAAATATTGCAAAGAGGATATTTCAACAAAATTCGATATGAAGGACCTGGGGCTTATGCATTACTTTCTTAGTATGAAATTATGGCAAGGAGATGGGGAACTATTTGTCTCTCAGGGAAAGTATGCCAACGAGATACTGAATAAGTTGCACATGGAGACTCCTCTAGTAGGTAATTGGAGGAAGGAATATGCTACCTTAGGTGAAGCAGTGGAGACTACTATTTATAGACAACTTGTGGGTTCACTTATGTATTTGGTGAACACATGACCAAACATGTGTTTTACAGTTAACCAACTTAGTCAAGCCATGCTTAATTCAACCAAAATTTATTGGAAGGCAGCTAAATATGCATTGAGATACCTCAGAGGCATCACTCAGTTTGGTCTTTGGTATAGATGGACATAGGGAGTGAAGCTTCAGGGCTTCACAGATGAATATTGGGTAGGGATTCCATCCGATAGGAAGAGCACATTAGGGGGAATATTCAGTATTGGGTCAACAACAATTTCTTTGTATAGCAAGAAGGCATAGATCAATTGCACTCAGTTCAAAAGAAACAGAGTACATGGCTATTAGTCAAGCAACTTGTGAGGCTATTTGGATGAGAAAGATCCTTGTTGGGTTACTTGGTCAACAGATGGATCCTACAGTGATTTACTATGAAAATCAGAATTGTATCAAACTCTCCGAGAATCTAGATTTTCATGATCAGTCTAAGCATATCGACATCCGGTATCAACATCTAGAGATTGTGTACAGAGGAGAATCATGTTGCTATAGGACATTCCTACAAAGGAGCAAGATGAAAATATTTTGACAAAGGAATTGTCAAGATGCAAATTCGAGTTTCATAGTGGTAGGATTGGGGTAGAAGATAATCCCTTTCTTGTTGAGAGGGAGTTTTCAAAATGTAACAAGAAAATCCTAATTTGATTTGTCCTTGAATTAAATTAGGAATTAAATTGTAATTCCATATCTCATGACAACATGTAATAGTTAACTAAGTTTTGACTTAATTAGCTCAGTTAATTCGAGTTGAGGATCTAACTAGAGTCATGTAGAGTGTTTCCTACACCTAGGAGCACTAGTTGAGTTTATTTTGAGTTGTAATTATTTGATTCAGTCTAACTAAGTTAAATTCAGTTAAATTAGTTTCAATTATGGAGGAATTAGTGGGAGATAAAAAACAGTGGGGTGTAACTAGTAACGGTGGGGTGTAACCAACTTTAGTGGGGTGTAACTTACTATGGTTGGGTGTAACTTATTGTAGTGCAGTGCGACTTACTACAGTGGGGTGTGACTTACTATAATGGGGTGTGACTTACTGTGGCGGGGTGTAACTTATTGTAGTGGGGTGTAACATGCATTAGTGGGGTGTAACTTGCAGTAGTGGGGTGTAACTAGCACTGATCAGTAAACTAAATATTCACTCATAATTAACTCATGCATGTCAAATCAGAGAAAGACCAAGTTGATATTGGAGTTTAAGGACAATGTACTATTAGTTGTATAATCATCCTAATTGTACAAGTAGTGCATGCAATTAGCGGAAGGCCTACGTGGATTATGCAATTCATAACTGTGGGATTTCCCAATTAAATATGGGCTAATTCCTAAGGCAACCACACAAGGAAATAGGAGCTTGGAAAGCATCAAAATTGGCTTAGTATTGGATTGAGATTGTTTGGGAAGTAGTGAGATAGATAGAGATAGTGCAGAGGTTGCTCAAGCTTGAGAAGAGTATTGTAATCTTCTCATATTTTCTTATTAATGAAATATAAAGATAATAGGGTTTTTAGCTTTTTCTTTCCCAAGAAAATCATTGTTTTATGTGTGATTGAATTCTTTCTCTTATATGCTTTGTGATTTCAATTATCGTTTATTGTTTCTACTAATGAGTAGAGTAGATTCAAGTCAATTGTTTTAGAATATTACAATTTGCAGTTTGAATCTACAAGGAATTTCTACAAGTTTCTCCTAAAACAAGCAACCATGCATATTTCCATGAATTAAGTGAAGAATTAAAAATTCTTCAGTTACTCCAATATTACAATGTGCCACAACATAATGAGTGGATTTTAGTTATTTACCTTTCCCTTTATCTGGTGATTTTCCTTTATCTTCATCCCTTTCCTATCTAATCCTATCCCAAGAGAAATTACATGTGGAAGCATCATGTCCATTTATATTACACCATATGCAATGAATATCAGGTATTCCTCCTTGGTAATTTCCTCTATTATTCTTCCTTTCGTGTCCTCTTTGACCACCTCTTCCTCTAGAAGAATCATGTGCCTGATTCTTCTACTTTTGTGCAAGGAACACACGTTTTTTAGGGGATTGAGCATCTGTCTTCTTCTTCCCAAAATCTTTCTCTATTTCACAAAACATGTCTAGAAGAGAGTCAAAGAAAATCTCAATTTTACCACTATCTTGTAATGATTCAAGATAATGGGAATAAGTGGGATGCAATTACTTGAAACAAGTTGTGAGAGGAACATCCATTTTAAAATTTGTGGCTTATATATCATTCACGATGGCTCTTATTTCAGAGGCCAAGGCAAGGAAATCAACATATTTTAATTCTAAATTGAACAACTTGATCATTAATTGGACTACTTCAAACTCAGAATGTGATTCATATAATCATTTTAGATTATCTAAAGCATAAAAAAAATCTGTAAATGGTGTAATATGATGACTCACCTCTTCATTGATTAATTTCACAATCAAGGCAAAGGATTTGTTGTTCTTGCTCTTGCATATGGCGAGCTCTTTATCTGAAGTGTGCTTCTTAGGAGGATTACCTCCTTCTCCTTCACAAACTCTTTTCCATAACTCATTAAAAATTATGGTTTGTTTTCTCCTCCTAGACTATTCATGGTAGTTTTGTTTGCCAAAGAAAAATACTCCAACTATGGAGATGAGGGAATGCATCATAAAAAAAGGACTATCTAATTTTAATTTTCAAAATAATCTCAACTTTACTTTCTTCCTTTTATATGAAAACCATCAAACCAATATGACAACTAAGAAACCAAGCCAATGTGCATATAAATCAAGGTATATATATTCAACTCAATATTCATATAATATCAATGCTATATCAATATATTCAACGTATAAAATATGTCTCAAAACTCGTATAATATATATCATCAAATTGACACCATTATATACCCACGACGTGTCAATCAATGCTTTCAGTAAAGAGCCTTCCAATATAATATATAAAGAGAATTCAATATGAAAAGGGCCAATGCACATATGTCACATCACTTCATAGTATTCACAAATCATTTATGTCCTTCAAAGTTATTCAAAACACCATACCAAACCATACATAATTGAACAATTCAAACTCACCATACACGGTCTTCAACACACCACTAACAAAGAATAGTTTATGGTCCTCAAAACACATTCAACACAAAAAATGCATATGACATCGATCTCACCAGAAAGGACCAATGGATACGTTATCAGTCCAATGCACATATACACCATCCATATGCTACCTTGTGATACCATGTGTGATCTTTAAATATGTATGCCATCACCATAACCAACACCAAATGAAAAGTCGCAAGGCATTCTAAATGTAGGATATAGAGTTGGTTCAACTTACGACCTATAACATCCAACACATTGTGTATACACCAACCATGAGCAGCAAACATTCCATGCACAATTCCACTTACCACAATCCATGGTCTTGATTGCAGAGGAACGACCATCGTATTTCAACACCCTCTCAAGATTTGAATCGATACACAATGAATAGAATAAGGAGACGCTAATGGAAAAAGGACATAGGATTTAGTGGACAAAGAACATAACAAAGTTTTGATCGAAAGAGTTACATAGCATAAAGCTAAATGGGACATGTAGCTCAAATACCATGTCAATCCAAGTTTATGAACTCTAAATTAATTTTATTTTTCATTAATATATTTTATTGATATATACATTATGAGAGAGACTATTGGAATTTGTATTCCAGTGTCCCTTTGCCTTCCTTCTTCTGTAATTTATAATATTTATAATATTTCCCAATCTCAAGGATTATGTGTCAACAAGGCTATAATTGTATAAATGGGTGCACTACCTAGGTTGTGTAGGCTAATGGGAGAGAATAAATTATTGGTTAGAGGTTATTGGAGTCACATACCTTGGCATGCTACCTTGTTGATTCATGTGTCGATTATAGGTAGGTTTATGTGAGCTATTATCTTAGGGGAGTCAAAACCCTAGCTCAAGGGTGACCCATTTCTAAGATACTATGAGTAGCATGATTTATGGAAGGGTGGAATGTGTGAGGTCTACAACTATTTAGTGCTACATTAATAATATAAGATATTTTCTTCTTGTGTTATTTATTCCTTTTTTGTGCATATTCCATGAATTTACATATATTCCCATGTATGATTAGCTTGTACATACTTATTATCACTTTAGGCTATATATGTGTGTTCATTGCATAATGTAATGTATTTGAGATGCATGAAAAAAGTTATCTGGAAACACGATTAAGGAGAATTTTTAGGGCATGGGTTTATAGAGGCGGTAATACACTCTAGTGGGTGATTAGTGGTTATTACAAAGTGGTATTAGAGTGAAGGTTACAACACTTGGTCCATATGGGTTGAAATTTTTTTTGTAACGAAAAAATATAGGATGTATGGAAACTATTTGAAATAATTACTTAGGGAGAGGAAACGTGGTGAAGTTTCCAATTCTACATGGAATTTAGAAGAAGAAATACACCAGGAATGATATACCTACATGTATAAAGGTCAAATAGGTTATTGTAATGTTGGAGTCATCAAATGTATGTTTTACCTACAATTAAAGTGATGTCAATCTCATGTAGAAAAAAATTATGGAAAATAAAGTTTAATAACAAAAAAAATGAAAAATTGAAAATTTCCATATTATGGAATCAATATTGAGGTGGAAATTCTAGGTGAAAACTAAGTTGGCATATGGAGGAATGTAGGTGGAAAATAGGTGTCATGACTTAATGCCATCAAATTTTTATGGTTGCTAAACCACCTCACATATTGGGATCTAATATTGATACAAGTTGTTAATCATGATCAATATCAATTATTGGATACATCAAGAGAAAAAAATTGAGTTTTCTTAAATTATTCACGAAATATTGATATATAATGTTGACCTACTTAGATGTCAACCTCTGGATGCATTGGGATCGTATGTAAAAAATTAATACCTTGTATGTTGCAACATGATATGGATCTAGACCATTGAATTAGGTTAATAATGACAGTCAGATCCATTGGGGAATGCAACTTTTTCTAAAATTTCATGTATTTTGCAACCTAATATGAATCTCCATCATTAAAATGAGTCAATCATGATCATTCAATCCATCATGAACGCAATTTTATATAAACCATTACACATGGGAAAGGAAGTAAGGTATTTGCAGACAACATGGGATTTCTTAGTGCACCCACAAACTTCAAGAAATATGTCAAAACCCATATGGAGGAGCTTGATACCAAGGAATTTAAGATCTACACTCCATATATTTGGTGGTTACCAATGTAATGTTATCTACTTATAAACTAGAGTATTTGGGCATCATTACTATTCGTGTTTATATAACTCGCTCGTTAAAATGTCTCTTATTCGATTTAATCCTATAATCAAAAATAAAAACACGGCAATAAACATTTTAATGAGAGAGCTATAAAACCCTGAACAATAGTAATTCCTATCAAGTCTTGTAAAATCCTAGGTGGATTTTGGAAAGGTGATATGTTTCCCCAATGTGAGTCCAAAAGGGTATCAGGAAACTTCTAAGTGTACTTGGAACTCCTAAAAACCATACAAATAATATTCCATGAGAATCCTAGGTTGAGAACCATAGAAAGGTAGTGGAACAACCTAATGGGCTACAAGTGTACATAATGGTGCATTGCCTGGGTTGTGTAGGCTAATGGAAGAGAATATACTATTGGTTGGAGGTTGCTGGAGTCACATACCTTGGCCTGCTACCTTATTGATGCATCTGTTGATTATAGATAGCTTTAGGTAGGATATCACCTTAGGGGAGTCAAAACCCTAGCTCAAGGGTGACCCATTTCTAAGAGATTATGAGTAA
Organism: Pinus taeda; assembly: GCA_000404065.3. Classification (NCBI taxonomy): domain Eukaryota; kingdom Viridiplantae; phylum Streptophyta; class Pinopsida; order Pinales; family Pinaceae; genus Pinus; species Pinus taeda. The sequence continues at coordinate 18,998 of APFE030181772.1, forward strand.
CATGATTTATGTAAGTGAGGTCTATAGCCATTTAGTGCTACATTAATAAGATAATTATTTTTCTTCTTGTGTTATTTTTATTTTTTTGTGCATATTTCATGAATTTCCCATGGAAGATTAGTTTGTACATGCTTATTATCACTTTAGGCTAGATATGTGTTCATTGCATAATGGAATGCATTTGAGATGCATGACATGAAAAGTTATGTGGAAACAAGGTTAAGGAAATATTTTAGGGCATGAGTTTATAGAGGTCGTAATACACTCAAGTGGGTGACTAGGGGTTATTACAAAGTGGTATTGGAGTGAAGGTTATAATACTTGGGTTATATTAGTTCAACTTTTCTTGATAACAGAAAAATATAGGATGTATGGAAGCTATTTGAGAGAATTATATAGGGAGAGGAAATGTGGTGAAATTTCCAAATCTACATGGAATTTAGAAGAAGAAATACACTAGGAATGATAAATACACATGTATAAAGGTCAAATTGATGATTAAAATCTTGGAGTCAACAAATGTAACAGTTAATTACAATAACAGAGATGTCAATTTCATGTAGACGCAAGTTATGGAAAATAAAGTTTATTCACAACAACAACAACAAAAATTGAAAAATTGAAAATTGAAAAGTTCCATATTCAATTAGGGGAATTTTGAGGTCCAGAATGGGCCTCCTAAGAAAAATGTACAACCAAAATAAACTTTATAAGAACTGATAGGATTCAAGATGATGATGTCAACCATGGGGGATGATTCACCTTTTTTGGAGTAAAAAAAGTAAAAATATTTAAAAATAATAAAATATTAAAACTACTTTTTCAACTCATGTTTTCAACTTTATATCACTAAAGTTGTACTCAAATTTCAAGCGGGAGTACTCTTTGGGATGAAAACTTTAATTCCCCATCCAAGGAGTACCCATGTTGCTTACTTTTGATGGGCCCTGCTACACAAAAATGAGAAATACATGTAAAAAACGTGATTGCAATCACGTTTTTCATGTATTTCTCATTTTTCATGTAATGGGGTCCACAGAAAGTACGCAACATGACTACTCCTTAGATGAGGAATCAATTTATATATCCAACAAGTGTTAATCGCTCAAAATTTGAGTAAATGCATAGGGGGATATGTTGAAAATATGAGTTGAAAAAATAGTTTTTTATTTTTTCCCTCAAAAATTTGATGAGGTAATCTAATATTATTTTATTCTATCCATTGTTATTTTATAATTTCCTTAGGAGGCCCATTTTATACCTCCAAATTCCCCTAATGATGGCATCAATATTGAGGTGGAAATTATAGGTGGTAGCTAAGTTGGCATGTGGAGGAAGGTAGGTGGAAAATAGGTGTCACAACGTAATTTCATCATATGTCAATGGATGATAAACTCCCTCACATCTTCTAATCCGATATTTATACGAGTTGTTAATCATCATTAAGATCAACCATTGGATACATCAAGAGCACAAGTAAAAACTCCGTTTTGTTAAACTCTACACCAAATATTGATCTATATTGTTGACTTACTTAGATGTCAAACTTTGGATGCATTGGGAACATATGTAAAAATTTAACACCTTGTGTGTTGCAACCTAATATAGATCTAGACCATTGAAGAAGGTTAATCATGATAGTCATATCCATCGGGGAATTCAATTTGTGCTAAAATTCCATGAATGTTGCAACCTAATATGAACCTCCACCACTAGATGAAGTTAATCATGATTATTAAATCCATTAATAATTCAAGATTATATAAACCATTGTACATGGGAAAGGAAGCAGGATATTTATAGACAACATGGGTTTTCTTGATTCACCCACAAACTTCAAGAAATATGTCAAAACTCATCTTGAGGAGCTATCGATACAGAGGAATTTAAGAGCCACACTCCATATCTTTGGTGGTTGCCAGTGTAACATTATCTACTTATAAACTAGAGTAGTTGGTAATCATTAATGCTCATGTTTATATAGGTCATTGTTTAAAATGTTTCTTATTGGATCTAACCCTATAACTAAAAAGAAAAACATGGAAGGAATCATTCCAACGAGTGCGCTATAAAATTATGAACATTAGTAATGCCTATCTATTCTTGTTTATATGTAGATACAATTACACTATCTGGTAACGACCAAAGATATTCAATGTGCTCTTAAATTCCTCTATAATATATGAGTGTCTAACTATGTGGCATAAATAATGAATTGATAGTTTTGTAGGAAATATTGTGGAATGAAGAATGGAGATAATAGAAAATGAACTATTGGATTTCCAAGTCTTTTGGAGAGTTAAAACTTTTGGTAACCTTATGTTGTTTATTCCATTTGATCAAATCTTTTCTTGACTAATGAATCTCTTGGTGTCTAGTACTAAAATCACTTGCATTAATTTGGTTTAAATTTCTTGATGGGGTATAGAAATATTCCACAACAGCTTTAATATTATATATATATATATATATATATATATATTATATAGAAAGGAATCCGCATTACCTTGTAAAACAAAAAAAATAAAAATAACAATAAAATACAATACATACATATCTATATATATATTATATATATATATATATATATATATAATATATATAATATATATATATATATATATATAGATATAGATATAAGATATATTAATTTTTATTTGACCATTTTTCCTTTACAAGGTAATGCTTCCTTTTCTAGTTTTTAACATTTCCTTGCTCTCCTATATCTATGGTTTTATTTCTAATAGAGAGTTTTATTGCACATTTAGAGTTACCTCCAAGGAGCTTTTTAGCTAGAAGTTTCATAGGCAACTTAACAAAGTTTTAACTTGGGTATTCATTTTCTCTCTCTCCTAGGATGACCATTTTGTGTGTATTGTACATATCATGTTTAGGGTGGTGGGTTGGGGACAATTTTGTGTCTAGTGTGCTCACGTACATATGTGTTTAGATCAATATGTTTATTTTCATATGTCATTCAAACCAGAGTTCTTGTGTGATTTTAGGCTAGTGAGCCTATATGCTAAAAGGTCAAGGAGCCTAGTTTTGTAAACTTGCAATTACGCTAATATTAATAAAATACACCATTATTACATACCAAGTTAGAAAAGGGGGTATGAGGGGCTAAGACTCCATGAGAGGGAAAGGGAGATAAGGGATAAGTGATGAATGGTTTAAGCCTAGGGGATAAGATATTTTTGATTTAGTCATCGGAGATTCCACAGTAAGAAGATTTTTCTGCCAACGTTTCGAATCCCAACTGGGATCCATCATCAGGGCAACTTGAAGCTTGATAGAAGAAGAGCAGCTAATTAGGGTATAAATAGAGATGAGGAAAGCAGAGAGGAGGGTCGGTTCTCAATTTTTGAGAAGTCGGCTGCCTCTTGATTTAAAGGAATAATTTAATTAA